>JAODAL010058994.1:0-21759 GCA_025379985.1 Phyllomedusa bahiana
CCCCGGGCACTATTTAATCGGGGGTCATGCAAGTTTGGGGCTCATGCTGTCCCCCGGGAAGGTATATCAATGTCCAGTGAAACTAAAATGGGGTTCAAAACTCCTTTTCCCGGCACTTTTAAATTTTTGGGGGTCAGACAGGTTTAATTTGGTCATATGGGGCCCGGGACAGGTATAGTAAGTCCATTTCAAATAAAATGGTATTAAAGATCTTTTTCCCTCCTTTTAATTTGGGTCAGACGGGTTTTAAAAGGTCATACTGCGGTCCGGGAAGGGGTATATTTAATGTCCAGTTCAACAAAAATGGTGGTTAAAAGACCCTTTTTCTTGCACTTTTTAATCGTGGGTCAGACGGGTTAATGGTTATACGTGGTACAGAACAGGTTAGCAATGCCCCGTGAAACAAAAGGGTGGTTGAAAGACTCCTTTTTTGGCACTTTTAATCTGGGGTCAGCGGGTTTTGGGTCATGTGTGCCCGGACAGGTATAGTAAGTCCAGGAAACTAAAAGGGTGATTGAAAAAAATCCTTTTTCCACACTTTTTAACGGGGTTCAGCGGGTTTGGGGGGCTCATGCTGGGGCCCGGACAGTTATCAATGTCCAGGAAACTAAAAGGGGGTTTTGAAAGACTCCTTTTTCCCGCACTTTTTAATCTGGGGTCATGCGGTTTTGGGGGGCCATGCTGTGCCCAGGACGGGGATATCAAATTTGGTTTACCTAAAAACTAAGAAGAGTGAGGCAGGCTGCCACTGTGTTGTCTTTGTGTCTGGAATTGAGTATTGTTGCATCTCTGGAGGCTGGAAAGTTTAAGGGTGCTTTCATGCATTGCAGTTTTGGTGCAGTTTTAACTGTGCTCCAATTACACTGCCTTTTTACCAGAAAGCTTCTTTCTTGTCAAAATTTGTTGGAAAGGTTTTAAAGTAAATAAATTTCTGTGTTTGAATCTGGGGATTAAAAAACACCAAAATTGATACCCACTTTCCAAACAGTTTAGTAAGGAAAAAACCTTGGGTAAAAAGGCGTTTAATTAGAGCACAATTAAAACTGCCCCAAAACTGCACTGGGTGAAAGCACCCTAAAAGTCAAACAAAGACTGTGGGTGGTATTGTACTTTTCTGCTGCGGCTGAAGAAAAGTCTTCTGTTTTGTTTTGTAATGTACTAATTCCTAGACTGGTTATCTAGGACAGTGAATGTATGAATGTCAGTATAGCTGATGGTCCTATACAGAGAAAGGGTTAATGTTTCACACCTTGTGTCTAGTGAGTTAGTCGTCCCTTTAGACTTTAAAGATTTCTCTGCAGTAGGAAACCTGAGACAAGAAAGGACCAACATCCCACTCCTTTCACCATTCACCCCACACTTCCCCCATCTACGACACAAAATGCTCTCTATACCACCACTTCTCTCACCGACTACTCCCTATGGATCCCTGAATCACACAGCTTGATCTTATTGGTCCCCCTCATACAGACTGTTCCTCACACCCTCTCAGTCACTCACAGACTGCACTGCTTCTTCCTCTATACACATTGCTCCCTATGTCTACTTTTCTCACACTACCTTCCCGTGACTTGTGTCATCTGTAGCAGGAAGTTGAACACTGATCATTTAACTTCTTATTTCTTCTCTATACTGATCATAAGAATGGATGCAGGCAGGAGAGAAAGGATTCCCTCTGTCACCCAGTCGAATCCTGGCCCTGTTTACCCGCTCAACCGAAACTGCCCCATGCCAGGTATGGCGGTAAACAATTTCAGACCACACAATAATCATGTTGGGAAACTGCGACCAGATCCGTAAAAGGTCAGAACAAATGTCCCGTATCAAATCAATGAAGGGACAATTACCCAAATTGTTCCACCCAAGATGCAAAACTTACATGTCCGGGGCCCGATCCCAGTGAGCAAAGCAGTGACTCTCAGTTAGGGCATTCCTCCGCAGCATATCACACAAACCCAACTAGCGTATCAAAGCCAGCTCTCTCAGTAAACCAAGTTGCCGCCCAGTCACTCACAGATCCGCACCCCAATAAACAAATGAATGTCCAAGGATCCATTCCAAACAGGGATCATGATGGACTGGGAAAAGAGAAAAAGAAACAGAGACCAACAGAGGGAAACAGGTACCCACACAACATAACATCCCAGGGTCCCTCTTCCTTAGATATCACTTCTCCAAGACCATTCAGCACAACTCCTACACCTGCCAAGCGGACTCATACACTGACCAGGTGCTCTCCAACAAGGAAGCTCATATCAACCTTCACGCTTCCTGATGACAATGTCCCAAAGCCAAATGCATACAGAAAATGCGACCCATAGGGATAATCTGACACACAAAATTAAGCTTCCCCAAAAGAGACTACAACTCCCTTAGAGGAATCTTCCTGCAGACCAACGACCCGCGTACCTCCAGCTGCAATGACACCAATTTGTCATCGGGCAGCCTGCATTCCATCTTCACCGAATCGATACAGATTCCCAAAAAATTCAAGCATGTCGTTGGACCTTACGTCTTGTCGGACACCAACGGGACCCCGAATCATTCCACAACCCATTGCAGCATCTGCAATAACAACAAACAAACCTTCGCATCAATAGGACCGATGCATGAAAAGTCGTCCAAGTAATGTATAATAAATAAAAAACCACGCCATGTCCTTCACCACCAATTCCAAAAAGGTGCTATATACCTCAAAGTAGGCACACGAAATCGAACAGCCCATAAGCAAACAACAGTCAAGAAGAACAAAAACAACCCAGTAACTTGAGGCTAACAAGATGGACCAGAAAGAGTCGAAAGGCAGCTTCTATATCTGTCTTTGCCATCAAAGCCTCCCTCCCATGAAACTGCACCCATCGAATTGCCGCATCAAACTAAGTATACTCCACCGAACACAACTTAGGATCTATACCATCGTTAACCGACTACCCACGCGGAAAGGACAAATGATGTATCAACAGAAAAGTATTTGGCTCCTTTTTGGGGACCATCCCCAGCGGTGAGACAATTAAAGGCAAAAATGGAAAAGGACCTGCCATACGACCTAAAGCCACCTCCTTCTCTAGTTTACCGCACACCATAGCCTGGTGCTCAAACGCTAAACGAACATTTTTTGTTTAAAATGGAACCACATGAGCCGGAGGTGGAATCCTAAACCCATCCTCCAAAAGTTTCACCACTCCTCAATCAGGAAACCTATTGAGAAACTCCTGCATCCTTTCCAGCCCCATTGGTGTCACCCCCTTGGGAATTGCCACTGGCACCCCTTCCCTTTCCTTTCTTGTTGCACTTTGAGAGACCGTGTGAGCCGGCATTACACCGGAAACAAATGTGTTTAAACTTGCAGCCGGCACCGAACTTACATCGACCCTCATTGAATTACCAACACACATCTGACCTTTGGCCTCCCTCATGTAAAGACCCTCCAGCTGAGCTTCCTCCATGAGCGGAACCCCCGACCCTCCCTGAAATGACTGCCCATAACGAGAGGGGGCCATCACTCTAAGCCAAAGACCGATGTCCTTGTGATCCCACCTAATAGTAGGACGAACCGCTTTCTTCTGCCTGAACTGCTCATCGTAGCAAAGCCAGGCCTTACCCTCATAGACTCTCTGTGCCTCACTAAGAGCATCCATATAACCAAACAGCACCAAACAGTGTACAGGTGCTCTCTCCCCCACCACAATCACCAAGATCGCAATCACCTGCAGCCAATTAGAAAATGTCTGTGGTATCAGCCCCCACCTGTGTTTCTCTTCCTCCTCCTTCTTGCTTTCATCCCTTTTTCCTTTGTCCAGATTAAACTTCTCAAGGGGAAAGAGCGAAAATATTTCCACGTATTCATCCTTCCAGATCTTCTGTTTCACTTCCTTTTTCAAATGTGCTCCCAAGGGGCCCTCATAGCAAACGTAACCTCCCCTTTTGCTTTATCATCCAAACAAATCCCATCCCCCTGTGGCTATTTATCCATCAGCACTGACACAGTTGTCCCATGTGTCCTCACCGTCCCACCATCTGATGCCACTAAGCCAGTAGCCAAAATCGGTGGATGCACCGCATTGCTCCACGCTGCCACAAGGGAGGGAGAAACATTCTCCACTTGGCTCAACCTAGACAAAAGCTCCTGCAAACCTACCGCAATCACGCCCAAACCACCAACATCGCCCGCCTCCCTCCCCCCCTCACCCACGACACCCGCAAGCTGCTCTAACCGACCGTCAAACCCCGGGGATTGATCTAGCACTGCGCTCTGCGGCATAAGGTTAGGGGGAAACGGACAAGACAAAGAGAGGAACTCGATCGAACTGCGCGGGTGCTGTGAGCCTGCCGTAACTTCGGATTCTCGCTCCTCGTCGACCAGAAGCTGCCTGCCTCTGGAAACCATGGACAACCTGGACCTGGGCCTGGAGGGCATACAGGAATCCTGCTTCAGCGTCGAATGGACTGGACTGAAGCCCGCGGGTGAATGAACCGGATCAGAACTGTCTAAGCCGGGCCTCTCCCACCCGCTGAAGAAATCCCGATCCAAACCATCCGAGCCAGTAACACCAGGTGCCGACACCCCCGAGCTCTCCCCGTCTCACTACTAGCAGGCTCCCTAGCAGGAGCCTCATCCAGGTGGCCCGCCGCAGAAACAGACATAGCAGCTACATGAAGCGCAGCAGGCTCCACCCTGATTATGGACCGAGGCCTCCTGCCCTCCGCTGAATTCGGGCACCTTCCATTTTCCCCAACGTGTACTGAATACAGGCAGAAAGAAATAACATGTCACTTCTTTCTGGCATATATACAACAGGGATAATGAAAGTTAATGGAGCTGGCCGGGAGCCGGCCCCCCCTGCACTTTAGAACATAGCTGATCAGCGTGTTCTTCTAGACACATGGTGTCTTGTGGCATGCACGGGTATGCACCACAAGACGCCGTGTTAGTATACCCTTAAAGTAAAAAATATAAAAGTAAAAAAAAATTGAAGTTTAAATCCCTCCACTTTTGCCATTTTACAAATAAAAAAATAAAGTTACACATAATTAGTATCTCCACATACGTAAAAGTCCAATCTATTAAACTATACAATCATTTATCCCGTGTGTTGCACAGCATAAAAGAAAAATTGTGTTTTTTTTGGTTATTTCATGTGCCCAAAAAATTGGTATAAAAAGTTGCATCTATCCCAAAATGGTACCAATAAAAATTACATCTCAGCACAGACTTTTTGCTTCAAATACTTTTTACTATTTTCCTTCTCTAAAATCTAGGTGCCTCTTATGGTTCGGTGCGTCTTATAATCTGAAAAATATGGTAGACGTTATCAAGAGATCAATTAAATATTTTTTCTATTTAATAACTGTGATAATATTGAACATCTCTAAGCTGGCACACAGTTGGAATTTAATGATGCAGAAGGTCAGATAATGACTAAGCCTAAAGGTAACTTTGCACCCAGAAAGCATCAGAACAATATTTAATTGGAGGGCAAATTTATTTAAGCTTTTAATGTTCCAGGACTTCTCAAACATCATTTATTTTCATTTGTAAAATGAAAAATTGTGAAACTTAGAGAGAGAAATGACTTTTATTGTGAGTATAAAAGTGTACTGATTAAATTCTGGTGTTGTCCTCATATGACTTATCTTACAAGACAGACAGTGGCATGTTGTGAAAAATGGATCCCTTTAAATGTAAATAATTGAAACAAATGTATAGATGTAGAAAGCTGGGCAACTGAAATTTTTTTTTTTATAAGACTCGTAGAGCCTATATAGGTCATGCTGGGGTAATCCTTCTTACAGTATATGAACAAAACTGGAATGTATCTCATTAACAGTGGCCCTTGCAATGACCTGTGTGTTTGTGATTTTCTGGTACCAGTTCATTCACATGGTCTGCCGTTCATTTTGAAGGTCTCCATGTCATATTACATCACTGAAGCATCAATAACAACTGATGAACTAGGGTTAGACAAGCTGGATCCTCATCTATTAATGAAGCCAGCTTCTGTTTTCAAGTCCTTATTTCATTGGAACCTCTCCTAAGGCTAAGTCTACACTGCAATGTGAAAATGGTGTCCAAAATCTGACAGCATTTTTATGCCGTACCGCTGTTTCTTGCAGGTATTTTGCGCAAAAAAATGCGGATCGATTTTGGATTCCCGGTGGCCCAATATATAGGGGCTCCGGGAATCAGACGGTGGTCCAGTGGAGTATACAACATGTTCTATATTCCGACAGACAGTTTGAGGTTTTGGAAACCCTATAGTAAAAAATTGTGCTGTATAGATTACAGCACAGATTTTCTATTGAGGGCTGCACAGCGCTGGGTACAGACGGATTTTCGGCGAGTTCAAAATACTGAATCCGCTGAAAAACCAACCAAAATCCAGTGCTGTGTAGACAGACTCTAAGAAGAAATCATCTTTTCTATATTGACTTCCTGAAGGGATTGTGCTTGTAAACAGAAGCAAATTTGACTTAGAAGAGTTTCGGTAGAAATCATGGAAGAGACAAAAGCTAGATTTCAAAATACCTTCAACTACAGGAGTCAAACCTTGAGCCTCATTGTAGCTGTGCACTTAAAGAACAATGCTGAAAGTCATCAAACCAGTCAACACTGAAGCAATTAAAAGTTATATCAGATGGTGCAGGCTAATGTATAATTTTTAAATGGGTTTTCTAGGTCAGAAAACACATCCCCAAAACCCATATTATAGCAGGTTCCTACTTTGAGACATTCAACAATAATTCAAAGCATAGAACATTGGATCACACTATTTCAAGTCTTACAGAGACTTACTTCAATGATCGCCATCTTATGCTTAATTTCACCTGTGGAGGTGGTACAGGATTCATGAGCATGTGCTGTCAGATTCCCTTGAAGGGCAATACCAAAAAAGACCAACATTAACCTGCCGCTCAATTGGAACTGAACATTTACACTGGTGCACACTGTTGTGGCTGTAAAAACACAAAGGGAGACATGTATGAATTCTGGCGCTGATAAACCAGTTCTAAATCGCTTTAAGGCAGTATAGAATGTGCCAGAATGCATAACCCTGTTCTTCTGCAGGTCATAAATACAGGCGCAGTCTAGTGCTAATACGACAACTCAGGCTCAGACAGACCACCTTTACCTTGGTCTGGCTGTTCTAACTGTTCTGCGCCAAAGTTTTGGCATCAAAGAATCATAAATGTGTCTACTTCTACTAATGTGGTGCGACGCCCCCAGAACGCCTCGAAACTTCGAGGCATTAAAAAGTGTCTGGCCCAGTACTGAGGCACTTATTGCGTCAAAGTTTAAAATGCACCTCTTCATACATCTATAGAACTGGTCTACTACATCTTTCTGAGGCCAGAATTCTGGCACAGTCCCGTTCATACATGTTGCCCAAAATCTCCAACAGAAGTGCAGTAACACACAGCAGGCAATAAAACCCATACAAACATTAAACTTCTGAAACATATAAAATGCATTATTGCTATTCTCCATACATCCCTGAACAAATGGCAGCTTTAGTCCTACATAGCAGAATTAAAGTTAGGGACCCATCTCATGGGATTGCCATGACATGGTAATTTGATCAAAATTTGCACTAAAGACCGAAATTGAATGCATGAATAGAGAATGGCAGTAATGCATTTTAAATATTTCATCATTTCAATGTTTGTGTGAGTTTTAATGTCTATTGTGTGCTACTGTATGTGTGTTTGAGATCCCCTTGTAGTTCCCAATGGATTATTGGATGTTCCAGCTGAAGAACAACCTTAGCACAATTTATTTTTGCAAACCATTCTAACAAAATTTTGGATATTCTATATCTCAATGTTAAAAGTAACCTATCCTTAAAATTATAGACTGTTCATGTCTTTTTCAGTGGGCAAACTTACACAATCAGCAAGGGATCAAATAATTATTTCCTTCACTCTACATTTCCACCTCTTTACAATGGAGAAGACTTGGCTCTTTTTGTCCTGGCATGGAGAGGTGTGTTTATGTAAAAGAGAAACAGGAGGGGAACATTTTTATTTAGTATCCACCACTCCTCTCTATTTGACCCTATATATCTACTTATGTAAATGAGGTTAACTCTGTTTTTTGAATCAGTCATTTTTAATTACACTATATCCTAAAATGCATATTGAAATAGATCGTTAGCTATAGCACTACTTTAATAAGTGATAAGAAGGGTAATAAAGTTTCTTTTTCATAGGCTGCCAGAAACACTCAAAGAAGCAATGTTAATCATTTACTAATTAAACGATTAGAACTTGAACCATCTTGTTAAAATTAATGGTGATATTAAATAAGTATACAACTCAATCTAGAGCAGATATTTTAATTAATAAATTGAAATTAGCATTGATATTGTTAAGGTTATATTAAGTTACTATAAGACAATAATCCAGATAGCACACAATGACCCGCTGGTGTCATTAGAAAGCCAAAAATACAGAAAATTGTGTAACATGCTCCACACAGGCTTACAAATTAGTACAATTTACATTATTGGGGTTGTATAAAAATAGTCTAAGCCTAAAACTTTTTTTGTTGCCCATAGCAACCAACCAGAGCTGCCCTTTCAATTTTTCAAGCACTATATGAAATGAAAGGGGAACTCTGATTGGTTGCTATGGGCAACAAAGAAAGTGTTAGACCTAGACAGTTTTCAAACTTGTGGTCCTATGTGTCATTTAAAGAGAACCTGTCACATAGTTTTTGCCCCCCTGGCTGAAGACAGAACAAGGTAGTGTCAGGCCTGCTGTTTTCAGTGCTGTGTCCCTTATTCTGTAAGATGCAGCAGTTTTCGTGTATTTAATGCTCAAATTTGCAGTTTTCAGCCAGAAGTGTCATTCAAAGAGTCCTTCAGAGTGTCAGTTTTTTCAAACCCTGCCCACCTGAGGCTAGCCCCACCCACCTCAACTGACAAACCTATTACTTTGAATAGGTAGAAACATGTGAATAACTGTCAGTGGGCAGAGCTAGCATTTGGTGGGCGGAGCCAACACCTGCTCATGAATAATATTTGAAGGGTAAATGCTCTAAAACTGCTGCATCTTACAGAATAAGGGGCACAGCGCTGGAAACAGCAGGTCTGTCACTAGCTTGTGCTGTCCTCAGCAAGGGGGGACATAATCTATGTAACAGGTTCCCTTTAAGAAACATACATACAGCTGAGTCACATTACTATTACCACTTCCTACTTTCGACATTGCAACTTGTAGATCATGAAAGTTATTATGTATAGGGATGAATATTGGCTTTCAGGTCAAGAATGGCAGTAGTTCTAAAACTGTGCAGTTTGCATGCGACAAAGAGGCACTAGTTTGGACCAAAACGATACAAGGGAGCATCTCACCATCAAAATGAACCAGAGGGCTGCCAAACTTGTATCTAAAATAACAGTTCAGTTATCCCTACTGCGTATGGGGCTCCAAAGCAGACAGATGTCACTGCACCTCTGCTGACGAGGCTGCATTGGCAGAAAAGACTTGGACCTTTCCTGAAGGGCAAAGAGTTGCCGTCTCTTATGAGTAACATTTCCTGCTCCATTGAAAAGTTGTTGGTATGTCAGGTAAAAAACATCCGAGAACAAACACCCTGCAACCATTTCTAGAAGAACACAATCTGGTGGTGGTAGCCTTAGGGGCCGTTCACACCGCACCCTGCAACTTCTGACCGGTAATTGCACTGTTATGCGGCCCTATGCGGAGAACAACCCTCCCCTCTTGCATTCAGATGTTCATATTCTGCCCAACAACCGGGCAGAAGAATGAACATGATGAATGTTTTTCAGACTGGAGGCGGTCTGAAGAACCACCCGGAGGAAAACCCATGCATTGGGGACTGCTGCGCAGGTTTTCCATTAAGGTCCATGTTAAAAGTTGACACCCGGTTTACAGACAGTTTTCAAAACTGAAACCATCTGTAAAACTGGATAAAATCCCGTGCTGTGGGGACAAGCCCTTATAGTCTGAGAAATGTTTTTCTGGCATTCTCTGGCCACTCATTCTTGTGAAAGGGATATCAACCTAACTTGAATAGGAATCCATCTTACAGATCATGTACACCGATACATGCTAATTGTATTCCCACAGATGAACCCAATTGAACATTCGTGGGACCACCTCAATAGTGGTGTTGGCTCAATTATCTTCCCTCAAGTACCCTCCAGCTGCTGTGGGGTGCACTACAGTCAGCATGGCTGGAGATACCTATGACAGCCTACGAGAACCTTATGAGTCCCAGTCCATCTAGCTGTTATCCATGATACATATGGCCGTTACTCTTGATATTAATTGCTGGTCAAAATAATGTGACTAAACTGTGTTAATTACCATCTTTTATTTAACTTGCTTTTGACTTGATGTACTCTGGTTTCCAATGAAACAATACCAAAACTGCCCTAACTAGAGTCACTAATGAAGTAATAACCACAACACTTTGTGCTTCTCCTTCTACATCTGTCCTCTGCCTACAACACAGTTGATCACTCGATACTCTTACAAATTCTCTCTTCCCTTAGCATCATGAACTTGGCTCTTTCTTAGATGTCTTCTTACCTCACAGACCAAACATTCAGCATCTCCCACTCAACCTCTTTCCCTCACCCTATCTCTGTTGGTGTCCCTCATGGGTCAGTCCTGATTCTAAATGTACATCTTTGGTCCAGATGTTAATTTGCTGCTTTCAAGTTTAGGAATAAGATGTGTATATATGTATATTTGTATTTTAACTGTGTAAGTAATAAAGGGGTTAACCTTTTAGTAAACAGAATAGCTGGGTCTGCAGACAATCAGTATGAGATAGTGGGGAGGAGCTGCAGTTTACACAGTTATATAGGGGGAACCTGACAGGTCCTAGAGTGTTCTCTCAGAGTTGTTAGTGGGGGCAGTTGCCAGTTTTATGTTCTCTTCCAGCTAAGAAGGGGATCTCCTAACCACTTGCCAGTGGTGGTGGAGTAGTGAAGGCCAGAGTAATTAGAAAAGCTCCCTGACACACAGTAAAGTAGTAAGGAAGTCGAAGCAAGTAGACAGAAGAGAAGACATGGAGATAGAACAGTAAGCCTACCTAGATTGTCTCAGAAAAGCATATCAATGAGAGCTACTAGCCCTTAAAGGGGATTATCGCTTCTTCAGTTCGTGTGTTTCAAAGTATTTTCAATTTCTCAGCTCTACAAATTCAGGGGCGTTTCTTCCCCTTCCAGCTGGGTGTTTCTTAACTGAAGGGTGAAGACATGATCCCCCCTTCACTGTTCATGCTCGCTCCGGAGCCCTGTTCTCCCCCCCTCTCTGTCTGAGTCTATTTCTCACTGTTCCTCTCCCTATGTAGTCTTATTTTGTAAGAGCTGTTTAATTACCACATACCTGCATTCATTCTAGACAGTCTTCTATGAACTCAGTCTTCTATGATCTCTTCTCCTCTCTCAGCTGGAGGTTTGTTACAGTTGAATCCAGTCTTCCGCACAGATCTCCCTTCTATGCAGGAGAGTTAGGCACCATGGCACAATTTTGCTGTTTTCTGATTGTAGAATCAGCTGCAGTGTGTTTCTGCTGGGTGTGCAGAATGAAATTGCTTCGGCCCCTTACTCTGATTGAGAGAAGCAGGAGTCGAGGCACAATTTCGCTGTTTTCTGATTGTAGAAGCCCTGCAGTGTTATTGTGTTTCTTCTGGCTGTGCAGAGTGAAATTTCTGCTGGTACCTTACTCTGAGTAAGAGAGACAGGAATGCACGCTCCCGTGAATCCGACCAGGGGCCAGACAGAATGTAAATTAGTAGAGCCGTCAGCCAATGACAGGACAGGAGGAGGGATCCGACCTACACTGGGGAACTGTGTTTACAGAAACAGAAGATAAGGGAAACGTGAAAACAGGGCAGCTTTGCTAATGACATACAATTGCAAAGATGTTTGTTTTCCTTCCCCCCCTTATTGTGAAGACCATTTAATGAAATGATACAACCCCTTTAAGCATGACTGATGGTCCTAGGGATACTGGGAACAAGAAGGCGTTGAGCAAATCAGTGTTCCTCCCTGGGATACGACGTGCAGAAGTGGGAATTGAGCAAGGTGGTGTTCCTCCCATAGATGCAGTGTGAAGAAGTCTCCGGCAAAAATTGAATGTCTGCCTTTTAAGTGTAATTTTTCTATAGTAAAGAATTATTAAACCTGTAAGATTCGAAGCAGAGTCTCTGTGGTCGATTTTCCAGGGCCATTGTGGATACACAAAGGGTGAGTGGTTTGTATTGGGTTTCTGACCAGCCCTTTTTCTTTCTGATTGATACTGCAGCTTTTCTGTAATTGCATTGCCTTCAGTGTAAATGTTGTGTCATGTCACTTGAGAGTTAACCACAAGCAAGAGTGGTTGTCCTGGTAACTAAAGGTTAAGAAAAATTTTCCAATAGTTAGCTAATAAGGGGATAAAATTTTTTTTAGTGTAGTGAAGATGGAAAATTGACTCATAAGGCCTGTCTTGGACTTTGGTCCAGGGGAGAAGACAACAAGCCCTTTCTTCTCAAAGCCTACTGAAACAGGTTAGAAAAGCTATTAAATGAAGTAGAGAACTGATAGCCCTAAGGATTGGATTCATGTTTGGTGATAGCACATGCAGTGAAATGTAGGAAGATTTCCCCCATCACCAGTTGAAATCTAGAAATCCTCGGGACTAGCTCAACCCACTATTTTATTCTAAGAAGGTCCCAGACAACATGGGGTTAGAGTGTGCAGCTCCTGCAGAAAATTTTTATATGCTTGGTTTACCTGTAGGAGTTAAACAACCATCCTTGTTACAGGCTCACAGATTGTTGGATTGTAACTATTTTAGGTGTGTCAAAAAATTTAAGCAAAGGGGAAAAAATTTTTTTTAAAAACCCCACATGTTCTGCCTCCATTTTCTTTAAGGGGGGTTTTCCACAATCCCTTTCATACCCCCCACCCAGCCTTAAGCCTGTGTCCCAAAGGGGGGTGTAAGATTTGTTTGGGAAAGCAGATCTGTACCCACAGGATGACATCACCGGCCTTTCCCCTCTGTAGCCCCAAAAAAAGGCGTTTATTAAAGCATTTTTAGTAACTGAAAGGTAATGTTTTTGCTCACATACAAGGATCCTAGGTTCAAACCCAGCAGGAACCAAACCTTGTTTTTTTCCTTTATCAATGCACAACCTTTTAGGTTTTTTTTTTATTTATTTGCACTGTGTCAATTATAAGGATTAAGAGGACGGAAGCAGAATACAGCACCTGGGGTTTGAATACTCAGTACTGCCTGAGGGGGGAAAGGGGATGTTACATGTGCGACCAGGCGAGGAGCTCTCAGCCCTGGGCTTCCCTTTGGGGGTTTCGTAAAAATGGATCACTAAGGGACAGCTAAAAAAAAAAACGGTGCAGAAAATTTTTAAAAACAAGAAATGGGGAAAAAATTTTTTTTACTCATTTTCAAGCTTCCCCCCGTCAATTTTACTTTTTGGAAAACCTCTTTAAAACAAAAAACATCAAAGGGCAGCCATTCAAAATCTGTAAAACAGTGAAGGTTTTTTGCACCAAAATGACCAAAAAATGGTCTCGGGAAGTGGTAATACCCCATCAGTCTCACCATATTTTTAAAGCATTTTTACCAAGGAAAGAAAGGGAGGTTGTGGGAAAGGGCCACCATGACATAACAATCCCCCTCCTCTGTGCTGGCCACCTGGGTCATCACAGTTGAACCACATCACCCAGCAAACCCACACGAACAAAGCTGTCATCCACTTAACAACTTCCATACATGGGGGAGCGGACAGTCTCACATCAGGGGGCCCAAAAGGGCCCCGACAAAGAGATTAGGAATTCGTTTAGAATTTCAGGAAAAATTTGATTCTGAACGAAGCCAAAGTTCATGGCAATTTGTGGTAAAGAAACTAAAAGGCCATGGCACATGGCATGAATAAGGGGGAAAAACCAAGGGAGGAAGAAAAGGGGAAAGCCCTCAATGCCAACATCAGACATGCACCAATCGCACTACCGCTTTTGTGATGTACAGCCCTAAAATAGGCCACCAGTTAAATTCTGCCACTTTCACTTTTTTCTCCTACAGGCATCTCTCTGTAGCAGCACTAGATTGCACTCTGTGCAAAATACTTCCTATTTTAGAGTTATTAGGATGAAATACCTTTCAAATACACAGGTGTGTGTCATATATACACCTGTTCCTGAAACAGCATTTTATTTTGGGATATTGCAATCTGTGCCCAAGAGTTATTTTTTTCACTTATTGTGGGGAATCCAGTGTTTGTATTTCTGCCATACACATCTGAAATTCATCCAGTTCCGTCTGTAGGGAACACAGAAAACATGCAAATATTTCATTTACTTGTCATCTCTGTTTTGGATCAACTCCTGTTTCATTTTGGCATTAGTAATACTGATGGATTATTGATCGATTGAAAGCGGACACTGATGGAAGGGCAAAATGATCAGTGACGTCAATACAAAATTACTGCCGACCTCCTCTACACTCTGATGACAGTGTAAAATAGGTAGTCAGGATGCGTTAAAACTTCAGTTATTTGGTCAGTTTTGCTCCCGTAACTGCCCAGAGAAGTGAGGTGTAAAGCGAATCTAAGAGTGGCAGCTATCATCTGCGTGTCATACTAAAGCAAAGCATTGTTTGAAGACCAAATCACACTCCCTATGCATATTTGAGCATTGAACAATGTTCTACAACACCATACAGGCTCTCTGCAGTCAGGAAATAGCTGTTTTTTAACGCGATTCATCACAAATTAATTCTGAACGAACCGAAATTTTTGGAAAAATTTGCCGAATCGGCTGAATCGAATTTTTTAAAAATTTGCTGTACTAGAATCCCAGAATGCCATCCATATCCTCCTTCTTTTATAGTTACATAGTTTGTAAGGCTGTAAAAAGACAGACGTTCATCCTATAGTGTTGATTAGAGATGGGCGAATTTCTTAAAAATTCGATTCGGTGACTTCGCCAAATTTTCCGACAAAATTCGTTTCGGTTCGAATTGCTTTGGGACAAATCGCGTTAAAAAACAAATATTTACAGGCTGCACAGAGCCTGCAGGGTGCTGTAGAATGCTGTGCCATGCTTAAATATGCAGAGGGAGCTTGGTTTGGTCTTCATACAATGTTGTGTTTTAGTATGAGACACATATGACTGCCCCCGCGCTCTTAGAATCGCTTCACTATAAAATTCCCCTGAGCACTTAAGAGGGCCAAAACTGACCAAAAACTGAAGCGGGAATGTACCTGATAAAGTAATGGCAAACGACAGCTGGAAAAAAACAAGCTGAGGGCTCAGGTGGCAACATCAGTGACAGAGTGTGGAGGTGACAGCGGTAGCCACAGCAGCATGAGGTCAGAGAGTATATATAGAAAAAATTAGGTTGCACTCCACTTGATTAGAAAAACTCTTAAATTTTTATTTTTATTTTTACAAAAAACTTCAATTATTCAAAAATGCCAATTGTTAAAAGGCCGACTTCATACATGGTGATCCATAAATTTTAATCAAAAATTTTAGTAACAAAAGTAGAATGTTTCGATGTAATCAGATCTTTTTCAACAAAATCTCCCTTCTTACATTTCACTTATTTTTAATGGTATATGATATATCCTTAACGGACCATCACATGTGTTGATAACCGCGAAGTCGGCAGTTACTCTGTTACTAAAATCTTTGATAAAATGTATGGATCACCATGTATGAAGTCGGCCTTTTAACAATTGGCATTTTGAATAATTGAAGTTTTTTGTAAAAATAAAAATTTAAGAGTTATTCTAATCAAGTGGAGTGCAACCTAATTTTTTCTATATATGCAATCCTTTTTGGTGTGCACCCTCTAAGGACTGTGAGTGCCGAGGATTCAACTTTTGGAATTTGAGGTCAGAGAGTGGCACAATGACATTCTGGAGGGGGCAAAAACAGGAGTAGGCCACAGAGTGGCACAATGACAGAGTGTGTAGGTCACGGCAGCAGCCACAGCAGCAGCATGAGGTCAGACAGGGGCATAATGACATGCTGGAGATGGCAAAACAGTAGTAGGCCACAGAGTGGCACAATGACAGGGAGTGAAAGTGACGGCAGCAGCAGCATGAGGTCAGACAGTGGCACAATAACTTTCCGGAGGTAGAAAAAACTGGAGTAGGCCACAGAGTGGCACAATGACACAGTGTGGAGGTCACGGCAGCAGCAGCATGAGGTCAGAAAGTGGCACAATGACATTCTGGAGGTGGCAAAACAGTAGTAGGCCACAGAGTGGCACAATGACAGAGAGTGGAGGTGACGGTGGCAGCAGCATGAGGTCAGACAGTGGCACAATGACATTCTGGAGGTGGCAAAAACTGGAGTAGGCCCCAGAGTGGCACAATTACAGAGAGTGGAGGTGACGGCGGCAGCAGCAGCATGAGGTCAGACAGTACACACAAAAAGATTTGACTGCAGTATAGGAAACTTGAACAACAGGTTATTGGCCGGATACTGGGGTTTATTTCTCCACACACCCCTTATTTATCAGCATAAGCAAAAAACATGTCCGGACCAAAAGGTATGCAAACTTTGCTTTTATAGAAATATATTAAATATCCATACAAATTTCCCTGGATTTTTCATTTTTAAAAATATAAAACCTGCGTTCAAAAAATGAAGGCATCAAAAAAGCCCCTTAGTGCAAAAATTGCGCCCATGATGATGTATAGTCAGTGTACAGAGAGTGGTAACCTGTGTCGCCATGCACATCCTCACTTGGGGGCCAAGGTGCTTTTGGAGGAAAACTCCCCCTTTCCCTCAGCCCGGGGCGCTAACCGGACGACCCCCACCAAGGTACGTGAATGGTTGTTGAGTGAAACATATTTATACCATTTGCAAGGATAAATTTTTTGGAAAGATAACAAACTGATGTTACAAGTTTAACTTTTGCAGACCTTAAAAGGGCGGGAAGAGCGCATTATATTAACATTATAGGGACGATCAAAAGACTAAAAGCCTCATTAACCCCTTAGGGATTAAGGGGCCAAAGTGGAATATCCAGAAGGCCTCTGTTTTTGGTGCACCCCGGAATGTAAAATACTGGTATACAGTGGGTGCCCTCCTCACTACACACCATCTAACTCATGACTTGGGCGTACTCTTAAAAGTCCCTCGCCAAGTATCCCCCCATATTTAGGTTACCCCTCACTTTGTGTTAATTTAGAACTAAAGTCTAATCCCCAAATTATGTTTATTGCCCAAACTGGGGACTGGACATGGTCTGGCGACGTACAATTTGCGCAGGGCATTTTAAAATGTAGAAAAAGTTTTTGTCAGAATATAAAATCCTTGATACTAATATAAAAGCCTTTCAATGGATGTTTATTTTATCTCCTTTAATTATTGAATTACAGTTAATGCATGAAAAACATGCATATTCCCTTTTTTTTTTTTTTAAAGAACCGATGATGATTTTCTTTACGGGAAAAATTACCCGAAGTTAATACTGTCACCCACCCGATCGCCCCCCTTGTCACGAACCGCGGACCATTCCTGAACAAGTGTCCAAATTTGGGGTCACTTTCTCAGTACGGGCCAGTGTTCGGATGGTTTTTCTGTTCATAGTGGGTTTTTTCGTGGTAGAGACCAGAAATAAATTGGTTCCCCACGTGCCTCCTTAGCTTTAAAAAATCTTTACCCTTTTGAAAAAACCTCTTGGCCTATCTTCCTTGTTCCTCTCTATCAAACCTCTCGCAGAGGTTTCAAAAAAGTTTTATATTTTAAAGGGTATATCATTGGTTGAGAAATACTGTGTCGAACAAATTGTCCGGGGGGTTTTAAACCCTTTTAAATCTGGGGGCATGATCACTCGTGATGTAAAGATTTTATTCCATTAAAATGGTTTACTGTACAAGGGTAGTAGCCAGCTTCGGGGCCCCCTTTTCGAATTTCTAATCCAAATTTGAATTTAGTTTAAAATCCCTATTGAAGAGAATTCGATCAATGTATGACAACTATTGAGGTATTCAAAAAATTGCAAAAAAGGGTTTCAGTACCTGAGCAAAAAAAAAAACGTCTCAACATAACAAAAACCACACAACTATATGAGAATTAATTCAGAAGAAAAAAAAATTTTTTCCTAAAAAAAATGCCATAAAAATATTAGAAATGGGGCTACAGGAGCCCCCCTCGGGCCCCTGTATTTGAGTTTTGTAGTTTCCCCAAAACCCGAAAAAAATTTTTTTTAAAGTACAAATCCAAAAAACGCATCAAAAACGCAAAAAAAGAGTTAGAAAGTTGACAATTATTGACCAAAATCTCTCTCACAGCTTCACATCCCTCTTTATGCGGGATGCTAGTGAATAAAGATTTAACATCCATGGTACATAGCCATGTAACAGATGATATATCTACCTCCTGAATTTTTAAAAAAATTTGGGTTAGAAATCATTTAAGCAATTTAAATTTAGTTTAAAAGTTTGGTTTAAAAAGGAACCCAATGTAAAAACCCCTAATGGTCCGCAGAGATTCGCTGGGGGTTTTTATTCGCTTTTTTGGGCTTTAGGGAAAAAGATAAAACAGTGGGTAAAGGGGGGAAATTTTTCACTAAGGGATACGTAAATTTTTTTTGGGGATTAAATTTTCCATCTCCCTTGCCTATTCAAAAAATCCCCAAAGATTTTTTTGTATCCACTGTAGGATCTGCCTCCAATTGTATATATACATTAGTATCATTTAGGTGTCGAAAAGCCTCCTGCATGTAAAATTGCGATCCATTACTACAGTTGAACCGCCCTTATCGGCTTTCTTAATTATCAACTCTTTATCATCCTTTAACATTTTAATGGCCTGTCTTTCTGTTCTAGATACATTAGAAGGAGGGGACGATCGGTGGGTGACAGTATTATACGTTCGGATATTGTTCCAGTAAAGAAAAGTCATCAATCGGTTCTTAAAAACAACAAAAAAAAGGGAAATATGCATGTTTGTCATTCTTAATGTAATTCAATAATTTTGGGATTTTAAAAAACAACATCCCCTTGAAAAGGTTTGATATTTGTTCAAGGGATTTTTACCCGTCTGACTAAAAACGTTTCAAAATTTTAAAATGCCCCTGTGGGGAAATTGTACGTCGGCCAGACACTCGTCAGTCCAGTTGGATCAATGAACTAAGTCTCATTAGACTTTAGGTTCTAAAATTAACACAAAGTGAGGTAAGCCTAAATTTGGGGAACTGTGGCCCCAGGACTTTAAAAAGGGACGCACCAAATGATGGTTAAGATGGGGTGTAGTGGAGGAGGTCTCCGATGTGATACCAGTATTTAAAATTAAGGCTGCTACAACGAGAGGCTTCTGGATATTCCCCCTTTATTCTAATCCCTAAGGGGTTGATGGGGCTTTTAGTCTTAGTCGTACCTATAATGGTTAATAGTTGCGCTCTCCCTAAGGTCTGAATGTTTTAAAAAATAAATCAGTGCTTGTTATCTTTCCAAATAATTGTATCCTTTTAAAATGGTATAAATAGTTTCATCACAACCATTCCGTAATGTGATGGGAGGATCGTCCTGGTTTTCGCCGGTCTGAGGAAGGAGGAGTTTTCCTCCGAAAAGTCACTGTGGCGCCCGGGCGGGAGGATGTGCATGCAGAGCGGTTACCACTCTCGTACACTAACGTATGGACTCATCTGGACAGCTACGTTTTTGCACTTGTGCTTTTAATTCCTTATATATTTTAAAGCAGGTTTTTTTTATTAATGCGATAAAAAAACCCGGAATTTGATGGATATTTTATATTTTTATAAAAGCAAAGTTTGCATATCTTTTGGTCCGGACATGTTTTTTTTCTTTTGCTGATAAATAAGGGTGTGTGGAGAAATAAAACCCCCTACCGGGCCCAAAAACCTGTTGTTCAAGTTTCCTATACCGCAGTTAAATCTTTTTGTGTGTATTGTGACTTTTCTCCGTGACTGCATTTTCCTCAGTGCTGATAAAAGATGTCGTTTGAGGAGATATCATTTCTAACTGATAAACATGCAGAGATGTTTGGTTTTTCTGAGGCAGAGCGCTCTATGATCCTGCAAAATGCTGAAGCTGCTGGACTAGGCTTTGATAAGGCGAAGGAAAACACAACCATTGATTATGGGAAACACCTAGAGCACCTGAAGAAGAAGGAGTTTTCTCTCTCACTGCATGCCAGCACACTGACCGAATACATTAAGGTATTGCGCATACCGAGAGGTTTCCCCATTCCACCTTTACAGCTATTTTGCTAAAAGTGTTCGTGTACAAAGAAAATGGTTTGCGTATAAAAATCGTCCTTTTAGGGGCCCTATGTTGTTAAACTTAAAAAACATCTCCAAATAGCTATCCAGAAAACAATGGAGGACATTAAGATGACGAGTTTAAAAGAATTGCTGCGTGAAACGTACACAAAAAAAAGAAAATCTTGAAACCAAAATTGAAGAGATGAAAACGAAATTACTTCAGATTAAATTGAATAAATTTGAAAGAGATACACGAGATTTTCTAAACAACCGCGTTTATTCATGGCAGGAAGACTGCTTCCGTATGAATAAGGGCAGATGTATGTTCCGCGCTTCATTTTGGGATTTTAAAATCGGAAGAATCAATGTGAGCGGGGATAGTGACCAAAAGGAAAACCCAAAATGCTTTTACGTTCGAAAAAAAAAAACAAAGAAGGGACAGGCTTTTTTAGACAGTCCAAACACACAGGAAGACAGCGATCCACAACCCGGGACATCCAGCGATCTCAAAAATCCAAAAAAACCAAAAGGGCCCGAAGAAGTATGAATATTTTGGCTTTTAAACTTTTCCTCTAAAGATTAACAAGGAAAAATTTCATGATCCTAAATAAAGGACTTAATTTTGTTCCACAGCATACAAAACAACCTTTTGATTTTATTGTTGATTTTTTTCGTATGTGTAGAAACATCCGTTTGAGAATGCACTTCTCTTCCAGTAGTAGTACCAGTACAGGGGGAGAAAGTACTATTTTTAAAAAGCTTAGGAAGAGTACACAATATGATCCGGTAGTGTCTAATTCCACTCTACAGGTTTTTGAGAATTTAGTTAAAAACGAGGTATTAAGTAAGTGGGACAAATTTAAGTCTAGAACTCCTTCTAATGTATCTAGAACAGAAAGACAGGCCATTAAAATGTTAAAGGATGATAAAGAGTTGATAATTAAGAATGCCGATAAGGGCGGTTCAACTGTAGTAATGGATCACAACTTTTACATGCAGGAGGCTTTTCGACACCTAAATGATACTAATGTATATATACAATTGGAGGCAGATCCTACAGTGGAGTACAAACGAATCATTGATGATATTTTGAATGAGGCAATGGAGATGGATTTAATCTCCAAAAAAATTTACGATATGCTTAGTGTAAAATATCCTCGTACTCCACTGTTTTATCTTGTTCCTAAAGTTCACAAGCGAATAGAATCTCCACCATGTCGACCTATTGTGTCTGGTGTTAAGTCTCTGCTGGAGCCATTAGCGGTTTACATTGGTTCCTTTCTACAACCAAACGTTAAATCTAATTCAAATTGCTTAAATGATACTAACCAATTCTTGTTAAAAATTCAGGAGGTAGATATATCATCTGTTACATGGCTATGTACCATGGATGTTAAATCTTTATTCACTAGCATCCCGCATAAAGAGGGAGGAAGCTTAGAGAGAATTTTGGGCAATAATTGCAACTTTTTTAACTCTTTTATTGCTTTTTGATGCGTTTTTTGGGTTTGTATTTCAAAAAAATTTTCGCGGCCA
>JAODAL010058995.1:0-21758 GCA_025379985.1 Phyllomedusa bahiana
GATATCATCATCCCCAAATAGAGGAAAAAATTTATAAACAATACTTTGATTTGCATGAATTGTTTACTATATTTAAAAATTGGGAAAGGGGGGGAAGAAATGGGATCATTCTTTTTTTTTGCAGTGGAACCCAATAATGTATGCTTTTTTTTTGTCAACAAGGAATGCCCTCTTCAAAACCCATGAAGGATAGCCTTTTTTTTAAATCTGATACATCTGTTGTTCCTCCCTCTTATACTGGATCTCACACTGAAATTTGCGCTTAGCCTACCATCTCCCCACAGGAATGGCTTTATTGTTTCTGGGGTGAGACTTTTATAATGCAATTAGATTGCCAGCTGTGGCTTACATAAGTAGATGTAGAAATGGTTCATTGTTTTACCCCCCAAAACTGCAAATCCAAAAATGTAATATTGGAAGATTCACTTGATATGAAAGGGAAAAATTTTAATGGATTTTGATGTAAATTTTCCCAAAAAGCGGGCACGGCAGATACATCGCCCCCCCAAATTTAAAGGAGCTCTATAATCTGCCATACCAGACAAGAGCGGTGAAAAGGGATTATCATAGTAAAAATGTACATTGCCTCCCACCACGCATCCCCAGATTTGCTAATGAGGGGCGAGTACTTGGCCCCCTCGGAATCCCTCTAAGCGAAAATACAACTATCCTAAATGAAAAAAATTATTGTGAGCAAGAATTTTTTACAACAAAATGTATTGGAAAAATTTGCCTTCATGTGATGTAAATTGTTTGATTGAAATTTTCACTTTTTCCCTTTTTGTTTTTGTGTTTTTTTGTCCGGCATGGTACATACCCCATTTCCGTTCCCAGCCGGCAGCATAAAACTAACGCCGGGAAGACGCCAACGGGTGAGCAAAAGATTTTATCTTTTTTAGAGTAAAAATTAAAGGGTTTTTATGGCAGGGTCACGAAAAGGGCGCAATTGCCCCAAACGCGTCAGACCATTTCCGGTGTTTTTTACTTGTTGCTTTACCTACACTAGCCCGTAAAGGGAAACTTTCCCTTTTTGATTTTTAAATAAAGTGCTGTTTTTACTTTTACTGCCTGCCGTCCTTTTCACGCTGTCCCACTATTTTTTCTCTATGCCTACACACTGCAAAGGAACAGGACGTGCTATGTTGGACTTGGCCATCCGCATAAAATGGTAGCTGACTTACTTTTTTTTTTTTACACCGCCTATAGAATACCTACCTAACTACCTTGGGCCCATCTATAGCCTGCCTACATACATACCTATGTGGGACCATCTATAGCTTACCTACCTAGCTACATGGGGCCCATCTACAGCCTACCAGTGACCCACCTACTGCCTACTTACCTACCTAGCTACCTGGGGCCTAGCAACAGCCTAATTCGCTACCTGGGGCTGCCTACCCACCTGGGGGCTTCCTACCTAACAGGGACCCCAACACACCTACCTAGGGCTAATCCCCACCTGTAGCCTACCCCTAATTGGGACCTTCTACCTCCTGTTTGCCTAACTATGCCACCTACCTAATAGGATAAATTACCTCCCTTTCCCTGAGGCCTATGTATCCCCTACCCCTGGGCCTATTTCGTTTACCTTCCTCTCCCCTAAATGCTCCCTCCCCGGGACCTACAAACAAACCACCCTGGGGCCCTACCAACCATTAATGGGTCTATCTACCTGGTAACATGATTCTGAGGGTACAGGCCATAGCTATAACACAATCTCCAGGGCATTAATCCTCTATAACTCCCCTATAGAAGAGTGGGCCACTAAGTTATGGCCTGTACCCGCTCTCCCACCCCTGGGAAATTTTTACAAGGGGGGAGACCGTGAGGGAGGGCTGGAAAAAATAAGGGAAACTAAGATATTTGTGCCAAATCTCAGATGAGTGGTTCTGGGAAGCATCATGGTGGTCTAGACCGGGATGCAGAACAAAAAAATAAAAAGTCAATGATCATCAAAAACTTTAACTGTGAGCCAAGATGTAACTGCACTTAACCCCCTATGTCAGCAGAGCCTTGTACATCTATGATTAAGGGGGAGTCGCCCAAACGCGAAGCTTCTTCATCTCCCCCCTTTCATGTTTTTTCCCTTTTTTTTTAAAAATACTCAATAAATAATGGATTTTTTTTGCTTTGGACTGCGGACCCTACGTTTGTGCTTGCCTTGTACACTGGGGTCTACCATACATGGCACTGATGGCGGGAATAGACAGTCTTTAAGGGGACCTGTGTACACTGGGATTACCACTAAAAATGGTCACTACTTGCGGTAATATTGGGTTTTTGAACTGATCTTTATTCATAAAATGTAGGGGTATTATTCAGCCCCATGTGGTGGTAATTTTGGTTGTGCCTGCACATATTCATGCCTTATGTAGAAGCATTATTGAATGTTTGGGAATGTTGTCTTAGTATATAGGGTTTTTTTTGGGAGCATATGTGATGATGATGAGTAGGGTGAGGTATTTGCTCCTATTATCTAGTAAGTGCATGACTTATTAAGAGGTCCCGGTAAATGCTTGTGGTCGGGAGGTTGGAAGGGGGCTCATCAAAAAGTTTTCTTGGCTCCGGGCTTCACAATTTTTCCCCATACTCCCTATTTTTCTATAAATGTTGTCACACGCTACATTTATTGTCCCTACAGATATTCATTTTTGGGGCAGAGACTTGCTATTGTGTGCCATGTTGCTAGGCACTTCTTTCCTTATATAGGGATTAATAGGACTAAAGAGACTGGGTAATTAAGACCACTAGATTAAGAAAAATAATAACTAAAAAGCACTTAAGGTGTTATTTCATTCCCCGAATGTGTTTGATCTTTCCCCATTTATTACTAGTATTATTATTATTTTCTTTGATTTGTTAGGTATACTGCTCTTCAATGTTCCAGTTAAATTTGTAACAAACCAGATTGTTGTTAAAAATGCTAAGGGCTGACATAATTGCTAAAAGGGTTTGTGGGGAGGACAATCAAATCCAGATAAATGTACTTTAAAACAATTTTTATTTCCCTGTCACATTCCCTTTTATATGGGCCCCATTTTAAGCAATCGCTTTTTCCAAAAAAAGATTTAAAAGAGTCGATTTTTATTTTCATGAAATTTTTTGATTGTTTTATGATCGCATCAAAAACACATTCAGCAATTAAAAAAAAACGTGTATTTTTTTAGAAAATGTGGCCTTTTTTAATTTACTCAAATTTCACCAAAATGTTTCAAATTTAAATTAATTATAAATACACTTACATTATTTTCTACATGCATTTCTGATGCAGTTAAGGATGATTTCACACGGGGCCCCCTTTGTGGGATTTTAGTTTATTTTTTTTTTTTGTATACAGCACGCCAAAGAAAATTCCCTTTATTACCACAAACTCCTTCCAGTTACCTAAATTATTTGGAAAGGTAGAGAACCACAGAAGGGTATAAACCTTAGACAAGATAAAAGACCTAAAAAATTACTTTTATTAATTTGCAATAAGAAATCTCTAGAAAAACCATATCAATTCCCTTTAAACAAATACTGACTACCTATCCATCAAATTTGGGGTAACTGCCCCAATAAGTGTGACTAGGGATGAGCAAATCGATTCTAACAAAGTGGAAATCGTTTAGAATTTCAGGAAAAATTTGATTCTGAACGAAGCCGAAATCCATGGTGATTCGTGGTAACTAGTGTTGAGTGATTATTATCGAAAAAGTTGAAATCGGCACAGTTTTTTTTTTTTGGGAAATTTTTAGATCAGGGCCGGATTTTTTTGGGTTTAAAATCTGTGCATTATTTAATATCGCGCCTTTTTTCGGCCTTCCTGTCTTTTTGGGCGGCCAAAAATCACTTCCCAGAATAAGGGGGGTGAGATGTGTGTGCGACGTAAAGGACTGGGATGGTATGTTTCCCGGGAGTGGCTTAAAAAAAACACATGACCCCTTTTTACATAGAAAAACCCCTTTCCCTGTTCATGATCAGGTCTGCCCACGTCTCATAGCATAGGAAGTGCGCTCGGGCCTTTTTCCAAACAGATCACAAAATTTTATTCTTTCTTCACAGAGAAAGCTCTACTGTTTTTCTGTGATCCTTACAACCCTTTGTTAGATCAGAGATTTGAAGATTTTATGTAGTTAGGGAGAGAATTTTAAAAAGGAAACATCCCACCGCTGTAAAGTTTACGGGGGGTGGGGAAAAAAGGGGGGGGCCCCGCGGGCGAACCAGACAAGCTCTTAAAAAAATACTGGATATAGTTTTTAACAAGACTTATTTAAAAACATTTTCACTGCAAAGCTTTTTTTATTAACAAATTTTATAAAAAAATATTTCCTGGATATATGGGGAGACGGGAAAATTTTATTAAAGGGGAAAACAAATTTTTTTAATAACTGAAGGGCTCTTTTTTTAGGTGCAAAACTCCACTTTTAAATTTTCAAATATACTTTTAAAAGGCGTTCTTTTTCCAAATTTTTCCCCTTCCAGCTTTTTTTTGATAAAAACCCCCTTGCAGTTAAATTAAAAATACAAACAAAATTTTTTTATCAGCCCCAGGTTGAAAAGGTTCCAAAAATACCTTTTAAATTTTCCCCAAAACATTTCAATACGTGTTTTTTTCACTTTGGCGGAAATAAAAGCTTTTTTTTAAGCTACTTTGCCAAAAATGTGGGAAAACAACAATTTTGTAGTCAACCCCAGTGAAAATTTAAAGGTGCCAAAAAATACCTTTATAAACCCCAATACATTTCAGATACTGGGTTTTTTTACTTTTGGGAAAACTACACTTTGTTTTATTGAGGCACCTTTCACTTAAAAAGTGAATACAGGGAATTTTTGTAGTCACCACATGGGAATTTTAAAAAAGGGGCCAAAATTTCCTTTTTATTTTCCAATACATTTCAGATAGGTTTTTTTTTCACTTTTCCCAGGCCAGCTTTGTTGATAGATCCTACTTTGCAGTTAAAATTTTAATACAGCAATTTTTTAGTCCAAACCCCAGGTTTAAAAGAAAGGGGGCCAAAAATACCTTTTATTAAACCAATACATTTCAGATACGTGTTTTTTTTTACTTTGGCCCCAGTAACCTTTGTTTATAGAGCTACTTTCAGTTAAATGTTTAATACACAAATTTTTTAGTCACCAAAAGGTGAATTGAAAGGTGCCAAAATACCTTTTATTATCCCCAATTTCCCTTTCAGATACGTGTTTTTTTTTTCTTTTTGGGCCCTTTAACTTTGTTGATAGAACTACTTTTTCAGTTAAATTTTTAATCCAGCAACTTTGTAGTCATCACAGGTTATAGGTGCCAAAAAAAAACCTTTTATTATCAAATATACATTTTTAGAACTTGGGTTTTTTAAATTTGGGGGCAGGCCAGCGGTTTTGCTAGAGCCCCCCTTGCAGTTTAAAAATTTTAATCCAGCAACTTTGTAATCACCCCAGGTGTACTGATAGTGTCCAAAAAAACCTTTTTTAAAAACCGTATACAAATTTTAGACCGGTGTTTTTTTTCACTTTTTGGGCCCGTCAAGCTTTGTTCATTTGAGCTACACTTTGGGGAATTTAAAATTTTAAAACCCGCAAAATTTTGTAGTCACCACCGGTTAATTGAAAGCGCCAAAAAATAACCCTTTTTTTAAACCCTAAAACATTTTAGACCCGGTTTTTTTTTTCACTTTTTGGGCATCCCCTGCCTTTTTTCAAAAGCTACTTTTAGTTAAATTTTGAATACGCAATTTAGTAGTCCCACAAGGGAATTGAAAAGGGCCAAAAAAAAAACCTTATATTATATTAAAACATTTCAGATACGTGTTTTTTTTTACTTTGGCGAAAGGCCCGCTTTTTTGAAAAGAGCCAAACCCTTTCACTTTAAATGTGAATGAGCAATTTTTTTAGTCAACCCCAGGTTTAATTGAAAGGTACCAAAAAAAACCTTTTATTATCCGAAATTTCATTTCAGGGTACGTGTTTTTTCACTTTGCCCAGGCCAAACCTTTGTTGTAATCTATTTTTGCTTAATTTGAATAAAAGCAATTTTGTATCCCCACAGGGAAATTAAAGGTTTCCAAAAATCCCTTTTTATTATCCGAATACTTTCAGATACATGTTTTTTCATTTGGCGCAGTACAGCTTTGAAATAAGCTACTTTGCAGTTAAAGTGGAAAACACAATTTTGTAGTCACCCGGGGTTAATTGAAAGGTCCCAAAAAAATACCTTTTATTGTCCGAATACATTTCAATACTGTTTTTTTTCACTTTTGTCAGTCCAGCTTTTTTGATAGATCATTTTTGCAGTTAAATTTGAATCCAGAAATTTTTGTAGTCACCACGGGTAAATTTAAAAGGGCCAAAAAACCTTTTATTGTCCAATACTTTTCAATACGTTTTTTTTTTCACTTTTGGTCAGTCCATTTTGTTTTGATAGATCACTTTGCTTTTAAATTTTGAATCCAGAAACTTTGTATCACCACGGGTTGATGGGTGCCAAAAAAAAACCTTTTTTTTATCAGTATAAATTTAAAGAAAATGTTTTTTTCACTTTGGGCCAGGCAGCTGTGTTGATAGACCCAAACCTTGGGCAGTTTAAATTTGAATCCAGCAATTTGGGGTATCACCACGGGTCTACTGTTTAGGTGCCAAAAATCCCTTTTTAATATCCGTATACATTCAACGGGTGTTTTTTTTCACTTTTGGTCTTCAAGCTTTTTTGATGATCACTTTGCAGTTAAATTTGAATCCACAACTTTGTAGTCACCACGGGTTACTGATAGTCCAAAAATACCTTTTAATATCCTAACTTTCAACAGGTTTTTTTTCACTTTTTTCAGCCCAACTTTTGTTGATAATCTACTTTGCAGAAAAATTGAACCCCAGCAATTTGTAGTCACCACAGTTACTGATAGGTGCCAAAAATCCCTTTTTTAAACCCGATACTTTTCGGGACAGGTGTTTTTTTTCATTTTTGTCAGCCCAAGTTTTTGATAAATAGATCTACTTTGCGTTAAATTTAAATCCAGCAATTTTGTTTTGATTGAGGGTTTGAGAATAGCTGTGATTTGCTGTCTTTTTAATAAGACCCCTTTTCCAAAACTTCCATACCTTCCAAATATTTATATTCTGACATGGAGCGAAATTCAGGTGTAAGCGAGCAAAGAGGGGGGTAGGACAGGAGTAAGGACGAGAAAAGGTGCTCCTTCCAGTGCTGGCACAAAAACCATCCCCCGGGGATCGCATTGCAGGCCGCAGGCCTGTCATCGTGGGTCACCCCCTTTTAACCATAACAAAAGCTCGCCAATTTTTTCTTCATGGTTAATGAAACCCCTGCATCCACAGTCTTACCTCCTCGTCCTCCCATCACGGCCACAAATTTCGTCATCGCATATCAGCATCCATCCAACATGAAGCAGCCCAAAGCAACCGTGTACCCACCACTGTGGATAATCCATTTTCTGAAGACCTCTTTGATGAAAAAATGGGGTTTTGGGGGTCAAAGGCATTTTAAAAGACAAGGGGGCCCAAAGAGGATATTTTCTCTCTCGGGGACCCCATTTTACTGATGCCATTAAAGGGGAGGAGAAGGAAGCCGGTCAATCGGAAAAACCCATGCGTCGGCAACCCTTGCAGTCCCCCCCCGCACCCACCTCCTGGATGCAGAATGAAAACCCCACAAAAGATTTTTAGAGGAGGCACATTGCGGATCCAAACGGGCTTTTTCACCCAGAATTTTCTTGCGAGCGCTTCATACTGACGAGGAGGAAGACAAAGGGGTAGGGGTCAGTACGGGCCCCCCTCAAAAGGGAGAGGGCGGTTGCAGAAGTCCGCTGATATGATTCTCCCCACAGTCAGGGGAAACCCAGCTCCTCTTTATCGCCGTAAAAAAAGGTCCGGGACCTCTAAAAGCCGGCCTTTTTTGACCAAGCCTGTGATTCCCCAGCGATGTCTATGCCCCCTTTGCCTAAACGCATAAGTAAGGCAAAAAACCCTTGGGTGTTTAAACCACCACCAACATGTCAGCCCACATGCAGCAAGCAGTTAAAATGGGGGCAACATTTGGGCCAAAAAAAAGGGCCGACCGTCGTCGGCCCCAAACCCACTGTCACATCCCTGTCCCGCCTCCTCCTCCGCCACCCCCAAAGCTTCCTCAGCGCCCATGTCCTCAGTCATGATCAGGGATCATTTTCCGCTTCAGCCTAACCGGGCCCCCCAGTACCACCAGCCCACCAGAGACCCAACCAACCCCTTCTCTTCCCCCATTTGACGACCTGCACGCTGTACAGCGGTCATCTAGCAGCCAGCCTTCTTCTTCCAGTTTGGGAGCAGAAGAAACACTTTAACCCAAACCATCTCAAAGCCAAAAAGCCTGAATGTCGGCTTTGCCAGCTTTTGGCCTTGGAAATGTTCCCTTTCCCCCTTCTGTGGACACAGATGGGGTTTCCCCGCCACGTCATGGCCCTCCCCCTGCCCCCAATCCCAATGCCAGCAGCATTTTTTTTTGCCAGAAAAGCCGTCCCCGCCCTGGCCAGCCACGTGTCATCTAAAATTTAAAGCGCGTTGTCTAAATTTTTTGGCCGGAAAAGTCCACTACCACCGACACATGGACTAGTAAGCACGGCCAAGGCCGTATACTCTTGACAGCTCACGGGGTGAGCTGGGGGGATGTCCTGGGTGACATGGCTCTCAGCTCGGTGCACGCTCTTCAAAACCGCGGGGATGGTGCAGGGTTTTTTCCCCCCAAAGGCCCCCCTGGTGCATCACGGCCCAAGAAACCAGCCGTTTAAATTAATCTGCCTTGGGAGACCTCCACCACAGGTCAGGAGCTTGGGGGCTCTCCGCAAACGAGACCAGCGCGGCGGGGTGCCAAGAACCTGTGCCAGGCAAGGGGTGTGCGAAACGGCGAAATCTGCTGGCCGCCCTTAAGATGGGTATCTGGAGCACACCCCTTGCCGGGGCACTGTCATGAACCTTGTCGCCCAGAAATTTCAAAAGAGCTACCCGGGCCCCTGGACGCCTGCTGGGGAAAGGTCAATCTAATTTCGCATTTCCGCCGTTTCACCCGCTTCGTCCCGCCGGGCTGCTTGCAGCATCAGCTGGGCCTCCCCTCAACCGCTCTTGTTGACGGGGCAACACACGGAATTCCCCCCCCCCACATCTCCACGATTGGTGGCAGCGGCGCAAGCCAATACCAGTACAATGACCTGCCGACAACAGCGTGCGGACCTCGGGTGTTGAGCCACCGAGAGGGGAGGCAGGGAAAGAGCTCGCCCCATCCTTCCAGTTTTAAGAAGCCCCAAAATGGTCAGTGCGGAAAAATGCCCTTGTCACATGAGCTTTGTGGTGATTTATTTCGGGAACGATCGTGGACACTGAAAAAACAGGTCCCGCCAGCGACGGGGGAGGAGACGGCACAGATGCGAAAAACGAGTCTTTCTCTCCGTAAAAACCACAAGGCCCGACAGTTTCAAATTTCATGGGTTTTCATTGGGCAGTGTTTCGGGGTCCAGGGCTAGTGCAAGGGGGCGCATCCCTCTCAGGGTGCTCATCCAGGCAACCCAGGGCTGTGTTGAACTGTTGCGGAGAAGGGGAGAGGAGGAGGAGGTATTCCTAGACACCGACTTTACGAGTCCCTGCCTTGGAAAAAGGTTGGTCAATTTAGGCGGAGGGGGAAGATAGGAAGATCAGTTTGCTATGCCCCTCGACCCAACTGGGAAATAAAGGTTTCCATCTCTCACAAGTGCTTGGACCCATTTCCTCCAACATGATCCTGCTTTAAGAAAATCAAAATGAACAACAGTTACTGGGTGGCCACCCTCCCGGATCCCCGAAAAAAAAAAACTCAGCACTTTCCTTTCCCCCCACCCAAATAGAGAGTAAAAAGCAGGAAATGGGGACCTTCGTTGACAACTAGACATCTGTTCGTCTGATTCACGTTCTTTAATGTCACTGGAACAACATCACACTGAAAGCATAAGGCCAAATTAGCCATGCAGCGCAGGCAAGGTGGCAGAAGCCCAATGGTCCTCTGGCAATCTTTATTTTCCACCTCACCCAACGCATGCAATCAGGGGACACATCCAACACACAAGATCCTTAAACATGGTGCACACATCTGCCTCAACACCATTTTTTGTATTGTTCCGGACCCAATAGACTTCTGGGTATCCAAAATGGACGAAGGGGCCCGACTCGCTGGGCCCCGCCATAGAGGTGTTGTCCTGCCGACACCAGCGCAAAATCTGACGGACCTTCGCACAGCTGGAGGATCATTACAGACAAACGCATCCGGTTTTTCCCCCCAGATAATTGGATCTTTTTACTTTTTATCAAGACAAGATAATCGGGAGGATCTCTGTGGGTGTTGTGGGCCCCCCAATTTTCCGAGGTCACAGAATTTTTCCGGGCTAAATTCACATTCCTCTTTAAAAAAAATGGCCTCTTGAAAACTTTTTTTTAAAATACATTTCTTACTGCAATTTTTATTCTCTTTTCCCCAAAAGTTCATTTTTCGTTTTTGCTGTGAGGAGACTGTAAAAAACATCAAGGTTTTAGACAACACCGTATCCATTTACTCCTTTTTTTTTTAGAATTTTCGCATTTTCAAAGATTTTGGGGCATTTGCTGTGAGATACAGCTAAATCATGGTCCTTTGGAACAAAATGTGGGTTCTAAGTGGCATTTCTCCCTCACAATTTTTTAAAAATGGCTGAGAATCATTTTTAAATTTTTTTTTGGGCATGCTGCTTTTAAAAAGCACAAAAACACATTTTCCCATTCTAAAAAATGTTTTTTCTAACAGACTTTTTTCTTTACAATTGTCCAAAAATGGGTCAAGGGCATGTTTTGAAAATTTTGGGGGGATTTTGCTTGACATCACTAACTACAGGTCCTATTATAAAAAAAAATTTTTTTTTAAAAAGACATTTTTTCTTCACAATTGTCCCCAAATGGCTCAAGGGGCATGCTTCGAATTTTTTGGGGGATTTTGCTGTGAATGCACTATACTAAAAGGGGCCTATTAAAAAAAATGTTGTTTTCTAACAACATTTGTTCTTCACAATTTCAAAGTGGCTCAAGGGTGATGGTGCGTCCAGAAACAGAATAGGTAGGACACTGAATGGCACATATTGCAAAAGACTTGTTTTTTGCAAGATCTTTAACATAGCAGCAATCCCCTTAAAAGAGACAACCCATTTAAACAAAAAAAAAAAACAAAGACATGGGGATTCCATCCATTTTAAAAATGTTTTTCTAGAAATTTAAAATACAAAAAACTTGCTGTACAAAAAGCGGTAAAAAAATTCCCCGAATTGACAAGGGAGGTACAGGAAACTGACCAATGAGGTTATTTAGAGGACATGAGTATGGAGCCGGGCAGAGAACAAAAACAAGACAATTTCCTCCAGCACATTGGTAAAATGAGAAAAAGAATGCCAAAAAAAAGGGGACCTGGGGGGAACAAGCTAACCCCAGTATTTCCAAGTGAAGCCAAATTTGGCCGCACCCCATACGGAGGGGGAAGCGCTCCCAGGGGCAGGGAAGTATGTCCAGTGAAACTAAAATGGTGGTTGAAAGAATCCATTTCCGGCACTTTTTAATTTGGGGGTCAGACAGGTTTAATGGGCATACTGCGGGGCCAGACAGGTATATCAATGTCCATTTAAATAAAAGGTGGTTCAAAGACTCCTTTTTTCCCCGCACTTTTTTTAAACTGTGGGTCAGACAGGTTTTTTAAAGGGCTACTGCGGTACAGGACGATTGTTAATTCCAGTTCAATAAAAAAAGGTGGTTGAAAGCTCCTTTTTTCCGGCACTTTTTAAAAACTGGGGTCATCAGGTTTGGGGGCCCTGCTGCGTTCCAGGACGGATATTCAATGTCCAGTTCAAGTAAAATGAGGTTCAAATCAACTGCCTTTTGGCACTTTTTAAATTTTGGGGATGAAAAATTTTTTAAGGGGCATGCTGTGGGGCAAACAGGGATAGTGAATGGTCTGGATTTTTTTTTTTGTGGCTTTTTTTAACCTAATGTGTTGCCTAAATGTAGCATTTTCCCTTTGACTGTTTGGGTGTTAAATTTCCCGCTTTTCCCTCCCCCTTTGGGGTAAGAATGTAGGGGGTTCTTCCTCTCCCATGACTTTTAAGGTCTCGGGGATAATCTATTACACTATCGATATCTTATTGATAATTGCCGATATCGACTATCGACCCGATGACGTTTCAAGAATCCTCATACTAGTGGTAACAAAAAACTAAAATGGCCACAGCACATGGCTGACGTGGGACAAAAAAATAGGGAGGAAGAAAGGAAAAACCCTCAATGACAGTGCAACAGCAGCCAATCATCCCGCCAGCCAGCTTTTCGATGTCACAGCCCCAAAATGGGACCATGTTAAAATTCTGCCACTTTCACTTTTGTCCATATGCAGAACATCTGTCTGTAGCAGCAATTGATTGCACTCTGTGCAAAATACTTCCGATTTTCGAGCTATTGGGGAGAAAAACCTTGACAGGTGTTTGTCATATACATACCTGTTCCTGAACCAGCTTTTTTTTTGGGGGGGGGATTCTGTGTCAAATTGAGTGAGTGGTGTGTGGTGTGTGGTGTGTATTTTCCTGCACCCAAAAAAAAAAATTTTGGCCTGAAATCCATCAAGTGCAATATCAATTCCCCACGTACTGAAAACCTGTGACCAAGAGTTAATTGATCCACTTTTTGGAGGGAATTCTGTGTCAAATCCATTGTGTGTGTATTTCTGCCCTACACATGCCTGAAATCCATCAAGTGCAATATCCCAACAGACTGAAATCTGTGGCCAACAGGTTAATTGATTCCACTTTTTGGGGGGAAGTCCTGTGTCAAATCCATTTGTGTGTGTATTTCTGCCCTACATATGGCCTGAATTCATCAATGCAAATATCCCCACAGACGAAATCTGGTGGCCAAGAAGTAAATAGATCCACTGTTTGGAGGGGAATTTGTGTCAAATTCAGTGTGTGTGTATTTCTGCCCTAAACACGCCTGAAATCCATCAAGGTTCAGTCTGTGTGAATATTGCAATCTGTGGCCAAGAGTAAATTTATCCACTTTGTGGGGGGAACTCTGTGTCAAATCCAGTTTGTCTATTTCTGCGCTACACACCATCCTCATCAGTAAATTTTTGCATGCGTCACTGATCATTTTGCCCTTCCATTGTCCTTCGTGTCAGCTTTAAGCGTCAAAAACCCCATCATTTTTGCAAAACCCAAAGAGAAAAAGGAGTTGACCCAAAAAAAAGAGATAAAAGTAAATGGAATATTTGATGTCTTTGTGTTTGTTGCCCCCTGCTTTTGGTCCCCAAATCATCAACATCTGATGCAAAAAAAAGGACCTGTTAGGTTTATGGCTTTCCAAAGACACAATCAGTTGGTTTGCCCTTTTCTTTCCCTTTGACAGATTAAAAAAAGGGGAAAAAAAAATAGTGGTAACTTGGGAGGGGTGGAGTGGGGAAAAACGCATTGGGAAACTAAGGGGGGGAGGGTGGGAGTGGTCGTTGGCGCAGCTGAGTAGTTTACAGGTGGCACAATGAAGTTGTGGAGGGGCAGCAAAATACTAGTTTACGAGTGCACATGACGGGTTGTGGAGGGGGCGCGCTGAGTAGGCCGTTTGGGCACAATTACACATTTTGTGGAGGTGGAGCAGCAACACAGGGCAGCTAGGCCAGAGAGTGGCACAATGGATAATTTTGAGGGGGCGGCAGCTAGGGGGACATAATGAGGGGTGGCGGGGCTCCCAGCAGAATCAAGCCATAGGGACATGGTGACATAGCCTAAAGGGGCGCAGCGCGCATTAGGGCCCAAAGTGGTGAGGTGGGGGCAGCATCAGAAGGCTCATAATGGCCAGTAAAGAGTGGGGGGGTGGGTGGCAATACCAGTCCCGGTAAAAATTGTTGGGTGGTAGAAGGGAAAGCTGGCAGCAGATGTGTGAATCAGGCAGGTGGGCAGCATAGAAGTAGTAAGGCAGGTAGCAGAAGAATCCAGGGTTTAGGGTCTGTCCCGGTGATGTTGTGGTGAGTACTTTCCGCACTAGGCGGGGAAGAAAACTGCCCATCAAGACTCCAGATCAGGTTGCTGTGATGGAGTGGGTTTCTCCCAAACCCCCCCCCAGCCCCCCGTGGGGTGGTCTGAACGTGATGAAACCCCCCGGGAGACCTGTGAGAAGATACGAGGCGCAGATAGATCTCTTATCATGTCAATGGCTGCATCTTCAGATCTGCAAGTCGCTGCCTTGGGATAACCTTTGATACAATCTGGCCTTTCAAACCACAATCCAAACCCCTTACCTTCCCTCCACCTGAAAAATATCGCCTGAATCCGCTCATTCCTTCATTTGAAAGCACAAAAAATGCTTGTCCATGCCCTCATCATCTCACGCCTAGACTATTGCAACATCATTCTCTGTGGCCTCCGATCTAGCACCCTTGCTCACCTCCAATCCATCCATAACTCTGCTGCCCGTTTGATTCACCTCTCTCCTCATTACTCCTCTGCCTCTCCCCTCACTGGCTACTTATTGCCCCCACCGGACTCATGTGGCCGTGAGATGTAGTTGCCACATCTCCAGTCCCCTGAACATGCAGATTTTGCAGCATCTGTATCAGGACATCAAGCAGTGGAAGGACGTTCTTCATCCCATAGTTCTGGCGACTGACAAATAACATGGCCTCCTCAAAGAGTCTGAGCAAAGGGCAGGAGTCACCGATCAGCTGCCACTGGCTGACATCAAAATGACACAGTGGAGTATTCCTGTCCATTTGGATCATCAAGAAATCATTGATGGCCTTTATCTGTTCATAGATTTCTCTCTGTTTTGCTATTTTTTTTTCTCTGTTTTTCTCTGTTCATAGTATCTGTGTTCTGTTCAGCTCAAGGCGGGTGTGCTTGATGGTGTAGGAAAGGCTGAAGTGCATGCAAAGTTTCCTGGCTACTTTCAGAATTTCTTCGAGATGGGTGGAAGACATGAGGAACCGTTTGACAACCAGATTAAACACGTGCGCCATGTAGGGTACATGGTTCAACCCTCCTCATCGCAGTGCAGACACCATGTTTTTTCCATTGTCTATCACCATGGTTCCGATTTTCAGTTGTCGTGGAAAAAGCCAGGAATCGATTTAGTCTTTCATGATGCGGAGCAGTTCCTCCCCTGTGTAAACTTAAATTCCCAGGAAAAACCATCCCCTGCACATGGAGGGGGACATTGACGCAGGAACAGCAGTTTGACAACGTGGAGGAGAAAGCGGCGTCCCCTGTCCAAGTTGTTGGTGTGGCTGGGCAGGAAACACATTCACCCAGTGGGCCGTACACATGTACTGTCCCTGACCGTAGTTACAGCTCCACACGTCCGCGCTGCCGTGCACTTTGAAAGACACCGACAGGATCAAGGCCTGGCCCACCTTCTCTTCTACACATTTGTGCAGGGCTGGTAATGCCTTTTTTTCAAAAAGAAATGACGGCTTGGGACTCTCCAACTCTGCTTGGCACAAGCCATTAGTTCTCTGAACGGTACGGAGTCCACAACTTGAAAAGGGAGTGACTGCAGTACCAAGTTGGACAGGAGCATGGTCAGCTTCTGTGCCTTAGGATGGCTAGATGCATACTGCTTTCTCTTGGCAATTGTCTTGGTGAACGACTGCTGGCACCATGAGTGGCGAGAAACAGGAGCATCTGGACTGGTAGATGATGTGAAAGACAGGGAGTTGTCTTAGGCAGAGGTGGTGGAGCCTTGACTGTCTGAAGTGGGATGCATGCCACTGGGTGCTGCTGTTGTTGGTGCGGCAGGATGGACCACCAGTTCTGAGACTCGTTTCCCCCAGGCCACTGGATAGTGCGCTGCTGTTTGGCAGGGCCTGGTCCCAACGTTAGCTCCCGGGCCACGCTTTTTTCTCCCCCAAAGATTTAATATAACTGTTCGGCTTTCCGGTTTTTTGGAAAAACTGCCACACCTCCAAGTAGGTGATTTTTACCACAAACCTCGGGCCTGCTGCTGTCCCGCTGCTGTCGGTGGCCCTGCGCCGCTACTTTCTGGATGGGGAGGGCCTGCAAAGGGGTGGTTACCCGGGGCCTTTTTGGCTCCCGACCTCGCACTGCTGCCCCCCTGCTGACTCCGGGCCCACTCCACTTGCTGGCTGGCCGCTACTGCCCCCAAAAGCTGCCCCCTCTTTCCGCGTGTGATAACCCCTTGCTTCCCCCAACCCCCAAGTGCGTTGGCTACTGTCATCGTTTTACTTTTTCCCCCGTCCTCTGCCCCTCTCATGGCTCGGTGTACAGACCCGGCCCGCTGAACAAAAATCCTGCCACTCTCCTTATACTATTTGTCGTAACGCAAAAAGGCAGATGTCTGCCTCCCTTTTGCTTCCATTTCCCCAATGTTCGTCCTCGCTGTATAGTGGCGCAGAGCCCACAGCACATAGTAGTTCTTGGCTGGGGAAAACCGAAACGGAAAGGGGCTGGGAGGGACAGGTGGGGGCCCCGACCTGCTCCGGGCCATGCCAACTAAGGGTTGTGTTGAAGAACCCAGACTCTTGGCTGGGGTCAGTGTTATGGGGGGAAGTGGTGATCTAGCAAAACCCTTTAAGAACCATTGGTTGGTGGACAAACACACTCTTAGATGACACGGTGCTTGGGCCCCGCCCCAGTGCCCTGTTCGTGTCCCCCATGTGTTGAAACCCGTGCCCTGTTCCCGGAAATTTTTGCCCCTGCCCCCCCACGTGAAGGGTCTGCCACCCTGTGTTGACATACTGTTTTCCAAAAAATTTAAAATAAAAAAAACCCGGGTTTTTGTTGTGTGTGATATAAAAAAAATACCCAAAACTGCATTTCAAAGGGTTTACCTTAAAGTGAAAAAAAGTAACTTTGCGCAGAGAACAATATCCCACAATAATAACCCGCCCTTAAAGGAGATGTGTGTTTTGACAACAACGCAGCTGTATTTCAAAGTTTTTTTTTTAGCAAAAAAAAATTTTTTGACAAATTACTGCCCCACCTTCCCCTCTTTCGGTGGTGGTGGGCTCTCATGTATATCGTTTTAAAAGAAGGGTTCATTAATCTGGGATCATCGATGAGGTGAAGGGAGTCGCTCTTTGACCCATAGTGGGATCTTGGCCCTCAGCTCGGGGTTTTTGAGTGGTGCTAAATTTCCCCGTAGGTGTGGTTTCCATTCGTTTTTGGTCCGTTTTGCCCCGTAAATGCCCGATAAGTGAAATGTGAAGTGATTTGAGTGGGCCTGTCATTGCGTGATACTAAAAACCCCCCATTTTTTCAATACCAACCCCGCTCCCCTTTATATTTTTGCATGGCAAATGTTCAAAAACAACATACAGGTTCTGCAGCCGGAAAAAGCTGTTTTTTAACGCGTTCATGCAAATAAATTTTGGGTCAAAATAATTTTTTTGAAAAATTTTTGAAAATTGGCCAATCTAATTTTTAAGAAATTCGCTCTCTTACTTTCACAATAGTTGGTAGGAATTTTGCCCATTTTCCCCGCAGAATGGTGTAAAATGAAACCCTGTTTGTAGGTTGCCCTTGCTCCACCTGCCTTTTCAGCTTTGCCCATAAATTTTCAATGGGGTTGAGATCGGGATTTTTGTGGCCATCCAAAAAATTGATAGGGATCCCTTTGTCTTTTTTAACCAGTTTGGCAGTATGTCATTTATTGTCTATTTGGGGAAGCCATTTTTGCCAAACTTTAAATTATGGTGATGTCTTTAGGGTGTTGTTCGTATTGCCAAAATCTTCTTTCGTCATGATGCTATCTATTTTTTTAAGTGCACCAGTCTCCGCAGCAAAACGCTCCACAACTTTTGCGCCCCCCCGTTTTTCCCACTTTGGGAGGGGTGTTTTGGGGTTTCTAAGTTCTCCCTTTTTTCTAAAAAAGTAAGGGCCCCAAAACACTTAATTTTGCTTGTCAGCCCAGAAGACTGTCTTAAAAAAATTTGGGTCTTTGTTTTTTTGCATTGCAAACATAAAACTGGCTTTTAATGTTGTTTTGGAGTAAGACTTTTTTTGGAGATTTCCTTTCAGCCCTGTGTTCAGTACTGTTTCACTGTGGATAATGACACAATCTTACCCGCTTCCACCAGCAAAACCGTCCCTTCTGAGGGTATGATGGTTGAAAAATCTATCTTGTTTGGACTTGGTATAAAAGGTTTTTTCAGTGAACGAAGAACTTTCAGGTATCTAAAAATTGACCCAAGGATGATCCGCTTGTGTAAGTCCACAAAATTTTTTCCTGATATCTTGGCTGATTTCTTTGACTTTCCCATGTGTTACACACAGGAAAACATTTTGTTTCCGGAGTGCATTTTAAAAAATACATCCCCATGTGTCTCCAACTTTTAAAGTTGTGAAAAAGAAGCTTCCCAAAAACGTGACATATTTTTATGGGTTGGGGCCAAAAAATTTTTTGAAGGCAAGAGTAATCTTTTGTGTATGTAAACTTTTGATTTTTCAGAAAGTAATAAAAATGCCTTTTTAAAAAATTCTCTCTCTCATTATTCTTTTGGGATTTGGCAAATGTAAATAATTTTGGTTCTAATTGACCTAAAAAGGAAAACTTTTTTTTTTTTTGATTCCATGTTTTGATATGTGTCTTTCCATTGTGTATGTAAACTTTTGGTTTCAATTGTTGTTTTTTTAAAATAATTTATATAATATACAAAATACCAACACACAGTATTTATATATATATTTATTTATAAAATAAAACACATTCATACAAAACACAAAACACACAAAAAATATTATTTATATATTTATAACACACAACAAAAAGGGGGCTTATATTTTAAAACCCACCCCATGGGGCATGCAAATACCTACGGGCTTTTTTTAAACACGAGTACTGTTTCTTGCTTTTTTGGGATTTTTTGGGGTTTTTATATTTTATTTATAAATTTTTATATTTTTAAATAATATATAAATAAAATACCCGGGGGTTTATATATTTCCTTCTACCTACCGGAGGATTTTTATACCCCCAAAAGGGGGTTTTTATATATATTTTACAGGGGGTTGTAACTAAACCAAAATGGGGTTTACATATTCCTTCAGGGGAGAATACTACTTTAAGGGGGCCTATATATCTACCCACCCAAGGCTTATTTACTTTCTTACTGGGTTTGGGGTCTGTTTTAACCTTCCTACCTAAGGGGTACATTTGGCCCTAAGTATCGGGGGCTAACATACCCTACCTCCCCAAAGGGGCCCTATATAAAAAGCTACTCCCCCCCCTACCTAAAAACCGGGGAGCCCATTTTAACTAATAAAGTTTTAAGGCGTATTCCCTGAGTGTTTTTTGGCCTGAAAAATAAAACCGTGAAAAAAACTGCCTGTGGGATGCCTTTTAAAAGCATACTTAAGGGGCCCTAAATTTTAGGGTTTTTAGGGGGCAAACCCTTTAGGCTAGCATAAACTGATGCTCCCCCCTTTAGGCGGGATTCAAATGTGGGTTTTATTGGGTATAATGGGCCCAGTTTTTTGGGGTTCGACGTTCTTTTTTATAGAGGTAAGGGCCCTCAAAGTTTTTTTGTTGCAAAAAAACACCCAAAAAAAAGGTTTCAGCCCTAATTTGGGGCCCTGTTGCCCCAAATTCCTAAATTCCTACCCATTATTCCTATCTATCTTTTCTATTTTATTACTATTAAAAACATTAATGTGATCCACAGAAACTGACAAACCCGTTGCAGTTATATAATATTGGTTACTCCATAATATGCCCCTAACTGACACATTATGCACTTTGTGTTTTTTTCTTCATATGATTATAATCCCCCACCTTCCACACATACACACAACTCCCCCTCCCACACACACACTGAGCTGTGGAAAAAACTGACTTGAATGAAGGTGGTCCCTGGTGAAAAAAAGGTTGGGGACTGCTGGATTAATTGACATGTCTTTAAGAAACAGGTAAAAAAGAAGACATTTTGTCTCTAGAGGCACCTTTTATTATCACGTTGGGAAATATAGCTAATTACATTGTAAACATTTAGCGTTATTTTTATATCATATCCATCTAGAGAGTTCTTTAACCTGGGAGGAATAGAAAAGGTATTTAAACGTTAATGGTGAGTTCTTTATATAAACTACGGTCAGAATATAGACTTCTAGGTAAAAATATTTTAATTGATTTAGAACTTTAAAAGATTTAGATAATCAACTATTATTTTAACAATTTAAGAGAAAAAAAATAGTAAAATAGCAGAAATTATAAATCAAACCCAAAAAAATTTTTAAAAAAAAAAAAAAGAAAGGTGGTTTAAAGCCAAAAGAAAAAGAAAACATTTTATATATTTGCGTAGTTTATTTACCTGTTGTGCCATAAATGATGTATAGTAATTGTAATAATAGATACCATGCAAATGAAAGATGACATTGGTTATTACATGTATTAATTGAACTTTGAGAGGGTGGGGGGGCCACACATTCAGTTTTCTAGGTGTATTTTTTTAAACTAAAACCGAGAATGGATTTAAAACAAGAGGTCTTGGTCTTAATATGTGTCCTCTAACCATGATTTATTTCTGGTTTTGGCTTCAAAAAAAGCATTAGAAAAGCTGACGTGTAACTCAAACCCAAAAAAAAAACCCGTTTTTAACTTTAATAAAAAAAATTTACAAAATTATTGTAATTTTCTGCTGTTTTGGTTAAAATTTTTTTTTATTTCAAAAAAAACCCGTTTACTGTAAAAGGGTTTTAAAAAATAATTTAAAAAGTAAGGGGAAAACCCAAAAAAGAGTTTTTTATTTTACACTAATTTAAAAAGATTTTCCCCCCCAAAACCCAAAAAATTTCATGGTAAAAGTGGTAAAATGTTTTGAACATATTCCCTAAAATAAAAAAATATTTACCCAGGGACAGACAGGCCGACAAGGGGGAGCGGGGGGGGGAAAACCCCCGTGGGCCCTGGGGCTTGGTTTAAAATGAAAAAAGTAGGGTTTTGGGGGTGCCCCTTTTAAAAAAAGGACAGAAATCTATGCAGTATTTTTTAAAAGTAGTTGGGAGGAGGGACCTGAGAAACAACTGTACTGGGGGGGCCCCAAGAGTCAACTGCATTTGGGGGGCCCAAGAAAAATTTAATTTATAGGGGGTCACCAAGAATCAAAAAAAATTTGGTGGGGGGGTGAGGAGGGAAACCCCTCCAAAATATGACTTTCAAACCCCAATTTCCGTATCCCCTCAGGGGTATCACGCTGCCCCCAGCCCAGGAAAAAAATCAAATTTTCACCCTTTAAACAAAAACCCATTGTAAATGCCTTTCGGTTGGATGTTCGCACAGAAAGGGCAAACGGATACCCAAAAAACTCTCCCTTTCCCCTTTAAATTGCCCCTGAAACAAAATTTGCCCCCAAACCCAAGCTTAAAAAGGGTTCAATCAATTTCCCAACCCCGGGGGGGTCGTCTCCGATATTTTAATCCCCCTTTATAGGGACCAGCTCCCTAAAAAGGGTTTATGGCGGGTTTAAATCTAAAATTTAGACCCCCCCCGCCGCACGCCCATTTCAGGTTTCCAGGGCGCCCTGGGGGGACGGGGGGTTTTCCAGAATGGCCTACGGGGCCCCAAAAAAATAGGCCCTGTTTGAAAAACCAGGGCCCTGTTTTCCCCGCCGGGGTTTGATTTGGGGCCACCGGGGTCGGTTTTTGTGGCCCAAAGGCCCCGCCCGGGAGTTATAGTCCATTTTTGTGTTTTTTATCAGGGAAAATTTCAGACCCGGTGGGGAAAGGGGTTTATAGACCGGCCCGGGGGGGTGAAGG
>JAODAL010058996.1:0-21758 GCA_025379985.1 Phyllomedusa bahiana
ACAGGGCCCCCATTGTGATGCAGCAGGATAAGGGCCCTGTGTATGTGTCCTTCTATGAATTTCAGTCCCTCATAGTTTGCTAACACAACAGCTCCTCCATAGAGGAGGGATTTGCCATCCAACAGAAAAGGGATTGAGTAAACCAAGGCTGGGCCCTATCTTCTTTAGGGCCCCCATGACCTCTGTACAGTAGTGTCTGTCTCTCTGGTCTGTACATCATTGCATTCACTTCTCTTAAAGGGAATCTATTGGCTTTTTTTCTAATTAAAACCAGACACTGATCCATTTTCTTTTCTTCTTCACCGTTTCTATTTTCTGATTGTAGATTTTTAAAATCTGTTTTCTGGATATGATTATGGGGGCGGCCATCTTGCCCAAGCTGCTTTTCACAGCATTTAGAGAGATTCTTTACAGCAGGTACATGGACATAGGAGCCTGTGAACAGGAGCAGACCCATTGACTTCTATAGGAGAGTTTTCTGGGCATGCTGTGTGACCCAGGAAGAAGTCAGTGTGTAGGGGAGGGGAGAGGGTGAACTGTGACATATCCTATTGTGACTGGTGGATCCTGCGTTATCTCTACACATTGTTGTCACCTTTCCGTGTAATCCTGCTTGTGCTGATAATGAGGGGACTTCTAAAAAGTTGTTTTTTCAGAACAGGAAGTGCCACACTATTATTAGACCTGAAAAAAAATGAAAAAGTGTAAACAAAAAAAAATATAAAAATAATATTTTATTGATTTACATTAAAAACACATGATTCTAAATGAAAACATATTAACCCAATTAGATAGAAAAAAGTGGCTCACAGAGAACCAAGATAAATTATATTTATAAATATATATATTTATATATATATATATATACACACACATATATATAATTAATGAAAATTTTAATAAATAACAAGTGAACATAGGATAAATATAATAAAATAATCAGATGATTTCTCTTGTCCAAGCGAAATGCGAAATGTGTGAGTTGGGGTGTTTTTCTCTGCCCTTTCCCTAGACTGTTATAGTTAAAGGGGGATTTATCGTTTGAGCGGGCTTGTGCTGTTCTGCTAATTTTTCAGATTAAAGTTTGAAATCAGGGCGTGTCCTCTCCTGTCAGCGCAGTCTCTCCTCCCAGAAGGCGTGTCTCCTCCATGAAGAATGTAATTCATCATTTTGTATGAAGCAGGGATGCAGAGGGTTGTCTGGATTATAAAGTCTGTGTCCTGCATGCTTATTCTGAGTTGAGGTCAAAAGCTGAGCAAGCACCTGTTTATAATCTATAATCTCTTAGTTTTACACACTGAAGCAGCAGCTTTAACTTCTGTTTCAGTGGGGGTTCAACCAAATTGTATGACAACAGGCAGGCCCTTTACTAATTTACAAGGACAATGTCAGTTCTCAAGTAAGATCTTGCTTGCTGTCAGTGACATGTGAGTGAAAACAGTGGGGGGGGAAAGCACATCAGCTTTGAGAGAAGAACCTGCTCAACCTGTAACTGACTTGGGCTGATGGTGTAATGGTAGAGTGTTTGGTTTACAATGAAGGGGTTTGGAGTTCTAGTCCCCTCACAGGGGTTGTCCCCCCCCCCTAAATTTACACATATGTAGAGAGACCTAAAATATATATGTCAATCTTATAAAGATTATATACACATACATAGCTCCCCTATATCATGTCTCATCCCTGAGAGTATATGCATTGTATCATATGTTGGAATGCTTGGTGTGACTGTGAGGATGGGGCCATATAGGGGGAGCTTTCTGTGTGTGTGTATATATATAAAATTATAATGTCTACACATTATTTTCATATATTTAATATTGTACAATTTATAAAAAAAAAAAAAAAAAAAACGATGGGACTTGAACTCCAACCCCAAAACACAGGCAGGGGGCGTGTCTAGGGCACGGAAAACGACCCGGGGGTGTTCTGACCCGCAACAGAAGAAATAGAAGACAGATTTACAGCGAAGCTGTATCTGCTAAAACAAGTGACAGAGGTAATGCAACCCAATTACAAAAGTGCTTATTTTTACTGTCCCCATAATCTGAGACATGATCTTTGTAACGATAAAACCCCTTTAAGTATTGATTATTTTTATGTTGATGTAAATCAATACAATATTTATTCATTTGACATGTGCATGTATTTCAGTTATTTGGCCCGGTACATATTTGTTTGTTGGTTTGTATTATTAGACCTGGTGGCCAAAGTGAAAACTGCAGATTTCAGAATTAAAGAAAAAAACACAACCAAAAACTCTTAAAAAATGTGTTTAACATACAGTGGGGGAAATAAGTATTTAGTCGGCCACCAATTGTGCAAGTTCTCCCACTTAAAAAGATGAGAGAGGCCTGTAATTGACATCATAGGTCGACCGCAACTATGAGAGACAAAATGAGAAAACAAATCCCGAAAATCCCATTGTCTGATGTGGAACGAATTTGCAAATTATGGTGGAAAATAATTATTTGGTCAATAATAAAAGCTCATCTCAATACTTTGTTCTATATCCTTTGTTGGCAATGACAGAGGTCAAACGTTTTTTGTAAGTCTTCACAAGGTTGGCACATTCCTCCATGCAGATCTCTTCTAGAGGAGTGATTTTTTGGGGCTGTCGCTGGGCAACACGGACTTACAACTCCCTCAAAAGGTTTTCTGGCTAGGCCACTCCAGGACCTTGAAATGCTTCTTACAAAGTCACTCCTTCATTGCCCTGGTGGTGTGCTAGGGATCATTGTCCTGCTTAAAGACCCAGCCATGTTTCATCTTCAATGCCCTTGCTGATGGAAGGAGGTTTGCACTCAAAATCTCACGATACATGGCCCCACTCATTCTTTCATGTACACAGATAAGTCGTCCTGGTCCCTTTGCAGAGAAGCAGCCTCAAAGCATGATGTTGCCCCCCCCCCTCCCACCCCTCCATGGTTCTCAGTAGGTCTGGTGTTCTTTGGATTCAACTCAGCATTCTCTCTCCTCCAAACACGACGAGTTGTGTTTCTACCAAACAGTTCTACTTTGGTTTAATCTGACCATATGACATCTCCCAATACTCTTCTGGATCATCCAAATGCTCTCTAGCAAACTTCAGACGGGCCTGGGCATGTACTAACTTAAGCAGGGGGACACGTCTGACACTGCAGGATCTGAGTCCCTGGAGGTATAGTTTGTTACTGATGGTCGCCTTTGTTACGTTGGTCCCAGCTCTCTGCAGGTCATTCACTAGGTCCCCCTGTTTGGTTCTTGGATTGTTGCTCACCGTTCTTGTGATCATTTTGACCCCCAGATGGAGGGAGATTATCAGTGGTCTTGTATGTTTTCCATTTTCTAATTATTGCTCCCATAGTTGATTTCTTCACACCAAGCTGCTCGCCTATTGCAGATTTAGTCTTCCCAGACTGGCGCAGGGCTACAATTTTGTTTCTGGTGTCCTTCGACAGCTCTTTGGTCTTCATCATAGTGGAGTTTGGAGTGTGACTATTTGAGGTTGTGGTCAGGTGTCTTTTATACTGATAACAAGTTCAAACAGGTGCTATTACTGCAGGTAATGAGTGGAGGACAGAGGAGCCTCTTAAATAAGAAGTTACAGGTCTGTGAGAGCCAGAAATCTTGCTTGTTTGTAGGAGACCAAATACTTATTTTCCACCATCATTTGCAAATAAATTCTTTCCAAATCAGACAATGTGATTTTCGGGATTTGTTTTCTCCTTTTGTCTCTCATAGTTGCGGTCAACCTATGATGTCAATTACAGGCCTCTCTCATCTTTTTAAGTGGGAGAACTTGCACAATTAGTGGCTGACTAAATACTTTTTGTCCCCACTGTAAAACATGAGTTAAACAAAAGGTGATTTTTCAAAGACAAGTTCCCATTAAGGGAACTCTCTGTCTACCTCTAAGGCTTTGGTCTCCTTTTCATGAAAGATTCACCTGGTGAAAGCCATGGTTAAGCTTCCGCCCTGACAGAGGTCCATTGAGTTGCCCAGAGAACATATAGATGGTCCAGGAGCCAAACAACAGGTCGACCGTAACAGAGATTAAACTGTTAAGAGTTTCTTGTAGAATATAGTCCTTGTATCAGTCTAAATCCCATCTCCCCATGAGATTAGCACCCTCAGATGACGTGCCTGCTGTGTCCACAACTGTTGCTGCCCCAATACAAAATCAGTGTGGACCAAATTCCTTAGAAGCGACCTTGGCCATAAACAAGCACCTCTTCTAAACTAACTTGATTTGATAGTGAGTAAGGCCCAGTTAACCTCCGCATCGGAGGTGCTGTTCTGAAGAGGTTCAAACAGACCCATTTCACAATGGACATTAATGGCACCCATTGAATACAATGGATACATTGGGTTTCCAATGCTGTGTCTGTCATAATGGAAAGGAAGGAAACTTTATCAAATTAGATCTTAGGCAACACACTGTGAGCCCGAAAAGCAGAAAAAAGCCAATGAAGAAGAGCAGTGAAAAAGCTTCAGCTCATACCATGGGCTATATAAACTCAGAGGAGCCGTTACATCTGAATTGACCTTTGCTGGTCTGCACAGGCTCCTCTTTCCAGCCTCCTAAAATTTGAATGATAGCAAATTCCCATAATCCTATCATCACTCTAGATTAGACTTTTTCTAATCATCAGCGCTGATACTTTTAGTATGCACAACTTGAATAGTAATGAGAAACTTAAAGCAGGACAAGTCCTTCACTCAGGCCACCGGCCAGTCACTCTCCGTACTGTGACCATATACAGCCAAGCGATTCTGGATCAAAAGTCCACAACTAATTCCAATAAGAAAGCTGGGCCACCAAATCCTTCAGCTTCTGCATTCAGATGTAACTCTCTGAAAATAGGCCACTGAAAATAACAAAAAGAATCAGCTAGTTCATTACATTACACAGGAATGTGCTGGCCCGAAGACTGTGTTACATTCAGTGTTGGGCTGGATTAAGTGTGGCATACCAGTGGAGAGGATTCTTGGGGTCCACCAGTGGAGTTGACTCTTGATGCCCAACAGTGAAGTTGATTTTTCGGGCCCATCAGTGAAGTTGATTCTTGGGACCACCAGTAGAGTAAATTCTTGGGGCCCACCAGTGGAGTAGATTTTTGGGGCCCACCAGTGGAGCTGATTCTTGGGGTCCACCAGTGGAGTTGATTCTTAAGGCCCACCAGTGGAGTTGATTCTTGTGAGCCACCCGTGGAGATGATTCTTGGAGGCCACCAGTGGAGTTGATTCTTGGGATGCACCAGTGGAGATGATTCTTGGGAGCCACCAGTGGAGTTGATTCTTGGGATCCACCAGTGGAGATGATTCTTGGGATCCACCAGTGGAGCTGGTTCTTGGGATCCACCAGTGGAAATGATTCTTGGGAGCCACCAGTGGAGTAGATTTTTGGAGCCCACCAGTGGAGCTGATTCTTGGGATCCACCAGTGGAGATGATTCTTGGGGGCCACTAGTGGAATTGATTCTTGGGATCCACCAGTGGAGATGATTCTTGGGATCCACCAGTGGAGATGATTCTTGGGATCCACCAGTGGAGTTGATTCTTGGGGCCACCAGTGGAGTGGATTCTTGAGGCCCAACAGTGGAGTGGATTCTTAAGGCCCAACAGTGGAGTTGATTCTTGGGGCCCACCAGTGGAGTTGATTCTTGGGGCCACCAGTGGAGTGGATTCTTGGGGCCACCAGTGGAGTGGATTCTTGGGGCCACCAGTAGAGTGGATTCTTTGGGCCACCAGTGGAGCTGATTCTTTGGGGCGCAACAGTGGAGCTGATTCATGGGGCCCACCGGTGGAGTGGATTCTTGGGGCCACCAGTGGAGTGGATTCTTGGGGCTCACCGGTGGAACTGATTCTTAGGCTCACAGTGGGGGTGGATTCTTGGGCTCAACCCGTGGAGTTGGGTTCTTGGGGCCACCAGTGGAGTTGATTCTTGGGGCCACCAGTGGGATTTTTGGGGGCCCCCCCGGGGGAGCGGTTTCTTGGGGCCCCAGTGGGCGGTTTTTGGGGCCCCACCATGGAGCTGATTTTTGGGACCCACTGGGGGATTGGGTTATACCCTCTTTTTCTCCCTTTCCCCCCAAAAAAGCAGTCCCCCCCAAACCATAGGCCCACCAGGGTGTTTCCCTGCTCCTATACCAGCGAGCCAGGTTAATTGGCATCTCTGTACTAAAGGGCCCTTTAAAGGGTCGGGGTGGCAAAGAAAGAGGTCGATAAACTGTTTTATAAAAATACAACATTCTGATTGCCAGACCAAAAGTTAAATTTTCTTTTAACCCGTTAATGACCGCCCGCCCGCATTTCAGGTCCTTCGTCTGTAGCAACGTCATTTGACGTCACTGAAGACACCGGAATTTGCGGGGAAACCTCCGCTCCCCGCGCTTAACCCTTTGATTACTGCAGTCAGTGATGGCAATGCAATCAATGGCTTTCCCCTGTTCTGTTGGGTGATCGGGACTCCCGGTGACCCGACAGAGCCCAGGGAATGGCTGCACAGTCAGCCCTGGAGACCTAGAGTTATTCACGAGTTACTAAGTGTGAAATGTTAATGGTGTAAAAAAAAATTGAAAAAAAAAATTGAAAATAAGTTGAAAACAAATTCTGCAATAATTTAAAAGTGGACTTAAACTATTCCCCCATAAAGTACAATGAGGCCTTATACAACTGCGTCATTGAAAAAATAAACAAGTTACAACTGTTGAAACACAAGGAGGCAAAAACTGAAAATATGTGCTGGTCATTAACTATTTTCAGATTTGGGCTTAAATGGGTTGTCTCACTACGGGGATTGCGCTTTTTTTAACGATCTAAAAAAACAAGTCACTTTGCATATATTCCTTTTAACAGTGCCTCCTTTTCCTAGATACCCCCTCTTGGGGGGGCTGATCACTCCCAGGTCACTATAGCTACAGACCTTTTTTTGATCTCCCTGAAGGTGCCGCAGGGTCGCTAAGCTAAGCCCTGGTCAATTCTCCGATAGGTTTTCATTTGGTTGCATAGCACAGCCCCTGCTTCTGGCACCCTAAAAACCCAGAAAACACGACCCTGAATTCAAAAAAAAACCAAGAAAACGGGACTGAGGTAAGGGGTTATCAATGTAGTAGACAACCCCTTAAGGGGGTTAACCATATAGCATGATCAAGTTGAATTTAACTACCCGGGAATAGCTCCACGTAAACCGATTTCCCGCTATTTCAGTTGGTAACGGGCCCAAGTAGTGGACCCCTGACCCCCGCGGTGGGACAGGCCACGCCAGGGGGCGGAGTCTAATGGGGCCCGGGGATTCACCAGAGCCCGCCCCGGCGGATGGACTTCCGCGCGGATTCCACAAGTGCTACCCTTGATGTGACTTTTCTGGCGGTGGCAACCCAGGCGCAACACAGTACAGGGAAAACGGGAACAAAAATCATGTCGAGGGCGGGCCGAAGGTCAGGGCAGGGGGCAAGAAACGTGGTCGAAAAAATGTAAGCGGACGGGTGGTACCAAACACAACCGGAACACAGAAAAGGCTTCCTTGCATAGGTACAGGCACTATGGATTCGGCAAGTACCTAATGGAGGTGGAGCCATTACATAGAACCAGCGGCTGGCAATCAACCAATTACCGGCACGCTGGCCCTTTAAATCTAGGAGAGCAGACGCGCGCGTCCTAACGAGAGGGGCCAGACAGACGCGGAGGAGCAGCAGCGGAGAGAGGTAAGTGGATGCGCCCGAGGGAGTGAGTGCGCCCGCGGCCCGACATGTGGACTGCGGTGCCACCCGCTCCAGGCGCAAGAGGAGATGCGGGGGCACGAGTGACAAGTTGCCCTAGTTTGACAGACCAACAATTCCCAAAAACTGTGCTGTAACCATTTGTATGTAGCTGTAGGTCCCAGTTATCAATCTCAGCTTCTCTTATACAGAAACACAGTCATCATCTTGTCAAAAATTCAACCAAACTCTTCTTTTTTTAACCAAGGTCACTCAATTTAAGTCATGGGGGTTTCTACATGCCCACCATCCACCATTGCCATGGATAGCCAGCGGGAAAAAGACTTCCCATGAGCATAACTCTGCAGGCAAAATGAGGGCACTCAGCAATCACTGCATTAGCTGTAGAGTAACTTGTTTCACCTAAAGGACACTGCCAATAGTAGACCTCAGTCATGCTCACTTATTCGCAGGCAAACTAATCATCATACATCTTGAAACAATGACATGAAGTGGGGAATCTTATGGGTAATGGAAACAGCCTGGAAGGAGGAGGCGGAAGGCCGCATTATTGTCCAACTTTGTTAGAGTGCTCCACAACAAGCGGAGTGCCTTATCAATGGAAACACAAGTGACCACCGCCTCCCCTTGGCTGGTACCAGAATTCACTGATTCATCCAGGAGAAAGGCAAGTGCTGTATAAATCAAAGTATTCCTGTCTCATTTTTTGGGAGCTGCACCAAGGGGGGAAATCCTAAAGTTGGGCAAAGGTGGCTCGGAAAAATTAATCATCCCACCGAACTCCACTTCCTTACCCAGTTTTATTTCTGCAACCTTATTCATATATGTAATGTAATATGTAATGGAATACAAATGTCCCATAAATATGGAACAAGTTTTTGCAAATTAAAAAACTGAGACGTGTGGCCTGCATATGTATGCACCAAGAGTCAATAGTTTATAGAACCACCTTTAGCTGCAATGACAACTGCAGTCTGTTGGGGGATGTCTCTACCAGCTTTGCACATCTAGAGGGTGGATTTTTAGCGCCTACTTCTTTGCAGAACAGCTCTAGCTCAGTCAGATTGGTTGGTGAAAGTTTGTAAACAGCAATTTTTAAGTCCTGCCCCAGATCTCAATGGGATTTAGGTCTGGACTGTGACTGGGCCATTGTAACACATGAATAAGCTTCCTTCATTGTGCTTTGTCTGTGTGTTTAGGGTCATTGTCCTGCTGGAAGCTGAACCTACGCCCCGTTCTCAGTCTTTTGCAGCCTCTAACAGGTTTTCCACCAGGATTGGTTTGTATTTACCTCCATCCATCTTCCCGGTCCCTGCTAAAGCAAAGCCTCCTCACTTTTTTAAAGCAGTCTAAAGCAGAGGGGGAATCTCTCCAAATAGAGCATTCATGCTGAAATCTACATGATGCAAATATTCTGCAGTGGTCTTCATTGAAGACCCAGCACACACAGGGTTTTTGAGTTGCTGCCGCTGATGTGTGAGAGCTGGAGGCTGGAAATGACAGGAAAGCTTAGGTTGCTGCATTGTCATAAGCTGAATCCACACTCCCATTGCCTTGGATGCCCATCCATCTCTAGACTCGTGACAAGACATCTCTGCAGCTCCTCACCATGCCTTGCTACCATACAACTTATAATGTAATTAACCAGCTCCATTGTCTCAGGAGATCTCTGACTAACCACCCAAAAGGCTTGGATCCAACGTCTTTTAACTTTTTTTTATCACCTCTCCTCTCAGGCAGCTACTGTCAGTGAGTGTTCAACCCCAGGTGCTGTCGTCCTACTCCTGTCCTCTGTACTCCTTAGTCATCACACGCACTCACTGCTGAGTGAGTGTTCAACCCCAGGTGCTGTCATTCTACTCCTGGCCTCTGTACACCTTAGTAATCACACACACTCACTGCTGAGCGAGTGTTCAACCCCAGGTGCTGTCATTCTACTCCCGTCCTCTTTACTCCTTAGTAATTTTTTTCGAACAGTGTAAATAAATAAAAAGAAAAAAGGAACGTTAATGAGGTATAGAGAAAAAAAAATCCACATGCTCAGGTCCTGCAGGGATTGGAACCTAGGACCCCTATGCTGAAGTGCTAACACCTCAGCACCATTGCAGCTCCTCACAGCTCTTCACGTAATCAAACCTTTGTTTGACAAGAGTGAGCACACTGTGGAGAAAGGCATGGTGATGTCAAGCCTGCGGGTTCCATAAATATACAGTTCAAACAAATCACACACATCCTCTTTTGAACACACTGAAAGCTGAAACAGGACAAACCAGGCAAAACCCCTTTAAAAGACCAAGATCAGCTCTGCATTAAGTACAAGGGTTGTCTTCCCCTGCATTTCCCCTGCAACTGGGGCTAATGTATCAGCCCCCATCACAAAGGAAATCAGAAAAAAAGTGATGTAAAAGTGCCCCCCAGTGGTCTTTTTTAACCTGATGGGGGTAAAATCTGTAAAAAAAAAAGTAATAATCAAAGCACACACATAAAATATTATAAAAAAAAACAGTAACAGCCCAAACCACAACTTCTAGCCCCACCCCCGATGACCCTAAGGACAAGATCTCACGGCTTATTGCTGACGTAATTGCGGGGACGGATTTCACCTCTATGAGAACTGTGGATTACCGTAATGACAGGGACGGATTTCAGCCGTACTGCAGCGCTTATATGGCGCGTAGTACGGCTGAAATCCACCCACAAATCAGCCGTGTGAACGAGGCCTAAGGGTATGTTCACATGGTGTGTTGGGTCCATGTGATACCAAACTGGTATCTAATAAATAGTAGAAGTGAGATTTACATTGCTTTTAATTTGAAACACGCATCGGTGTTCAGACGAGTGATCGCCAATGCGGGTCTCATTGGGTCTTTCGGATCCGTCTTTCGGATCTGTTCCAAGAATTAACATATCAATTCTTGGTCCGAAAGACACAGCAGGAGCCCTATAATAAAGGGTATGGTGCGATCCTGCTGCATCCAAACACGCAGCTACTATAGAACTGCCCACAGCCTGACCATGAAGTGTGAGCCTGAAGCTGGCTGTGGCTCTGTAGAACAGTACGGTGAGACAATCCCCTTTACGCCTTGTGCATTCCCTGCCTGGTGGTCACCAGACTGACCCTTCAGGTTTACAGGTAAAGATCTAAGCTGTGAATACCCCTTTAAGTAAGATTAATAACAGAAGGAATATGAATGGAAACATCCACAGAAGCAATAAAATTCTAGATAATCCGAAAAGTAAATTTAGGATGAATATTGTCCTAAGAGATTGAGATGATGAGATAAAATGCAATAAAAAATATGAGGATGAAGTCATGATGGTTGCGTCTTTTATTCTTTCCCAAATAGGCAAACAGACTGGATGAAGTCACCGGCTGCCAGCTGCACCCTGCCGTTTATTATTGTGCAGCATCCATGCAGGGTATCTGCTGTCAGTGAAGCTGAGTTGACTTGATCTGAAGAAGAACTTGAATCCTTTTAAAACTTCCACCATGAAGCAGTCACTATTCTCCTCCTCGTGGTCTTCGCCACCTTCTTTGGTAAGTGCATACATTATTGGTGGGTGGGACATTGCCAGCATGTAGGTTTCTAGACTCCAGCATAGGGCCCAGAGACACATCCATTTGCTCCCATACACAGTAGATGGATATCCAAACAAATTTGCCATTCTGTAACCCATAACTGTTCCCGACGGGCCATTGACTCTAACATTAACCCCTCTACTGCCCTAGACCACCACAGATGCTAACATTACCTGTCCTCTGGATTCCTCAGACTCCAGAACATCCTAGTTATCCAGTTATATGTTCGCTGAGTCTCTGGGCACATTTGCCATTCTAGATAATATGGAAGCTGGATGATTACACAAAGGAAGAAGCCATGGAAGTAATATTGTCTGTCACCCAACCTTCCTAAATACATGTGACTTGACTGATATGCACTGTCATTATTATATATGTATCATATTAGAGTTACTGACACTTGATTTTCTATCTTGCAGTTACTTCTTGGGGAAGACCCACTGGCGATGCGGTAAGTAGACCTCCATCATCCATGGCTGGTGGGAGCTTCACCATCAGCAAACAAGTCTTATACTTGGGAAAAGCAGACAAGTTTTTTGTAATTTAACCCACGTCTGTATCTATAGAGGGTGCAGGGGTAGCATTCACCCCCATCATCGGGGGCCGTAGTCCTCTCTGATGAATAAAGGACACCAGTATAATAAGTGGTAAAAATTAGGCGAGGAGACCGGATTTAGATTGTCCATTATTAGAAAAACATTGCTGCTGTCTTCCAGGATAAACACCGCCCTTATCCACAGGCTGTGTGTGGTATTGCAGGTTAAAGGGGCTTTCCAAGACTTAAACCTTTCTACCACCACCCACTGTGCTAAAATAGAAGATTATCCCATACTTACCTCTCTATTCACCACTGTTTGAGCTCTGAAGCTTATGTCCCACCCACCCCGATCCCTCCCCTGATGACATCGTGTTCATGGTCACATGATGCTGCAGGCAATCACTCATACATCTGAGTGAGGCTGAGTGCACACTGCGCTTGACCATATGTCAAAATGTACATGTTAAACATATGTCAAACATGCACTGATTGGAGCAGGCTCAGCACTACTAAATCTGAGAATCTCAACACTACTACATCTGAGAAACCCCCAGCAGGCAATCCTATGAAACCTCCTCCTGCCCCTGGTCGGGTGTGTACAGTCAGCGCTAAACCAATTGTCTGGATTTATAGAATGTTTTACAGATTTTATTTCTTAAACTTTTTTTTAGATTTATAGGAAAATGTTCTCAGTCACCAACACTTACATTGGGGACGATGACGGCATCTGATATCTTGTTTATATATGTACACAGGATACACTCGCTACGGGAACCGCTACAGGTACAGCGGATAATATTGCCAATGGAGCTGCAACGGGAACAATTCAAAATCCACTTCAGATCGACCTTGGTTCTGTTCCTCAAATTCCTTCCGCTCCTCAAATTCCTTCCGCTCCTCAAATTCCTTCCGCTCCTCAAATTCCTTCCGCTCCTCAAATTCCTTCCGCTCCTCAAATTCCTTCCGCTCCTCAAATTCCTTCCGCTCCTCAAATTCCTTCCGCTCCTCAAATTCCTTCCATTCCTCAAATTCCTCCCATTGGTGATGGAGGTATCTTCTGATTCCCCTCTATTTACAGGTAAGATCTGAAGACTTATTATGAGATATATTTGGATAAAACATTTACAAATCAAAGTCAATTGTTTTTTATTAAAGTATTGTCCTAGATTGTTTAAAAAAAAAATCAGTGGTCGGGACTTTTCTACAGTGAAACAATCCATGTAGCCAGCAGCACCTCTGCTCCAGTGTCCCTAATGGTCCCCACTGATGTCCATGGGGATTCCAGTATCACATGAACCATGGATCGGATGTCGTCAGTGGGGACTGTTGGGGAATATTGGAGCATCGGGGCCACTGGAGCCATTTTTAAAAAAACTTGGAAACCCAAATAAGGACACAAACTAGAGGGAGTAACATCTGTGAGGAGATTGTTCCCCTGCAGACGGGTTACTTGGCTTCCTAGTGAATCACTGCATTGTGACAGCAGGGAGTAATGAAGTCCTTAACCTCCTCCTGAGCGGGTTACTCCCCACTTTCCTGATCAGGCACATTTTCCTTTTTTCCTTATTACATGTGGATTTCAATGCTAAAACTCTCTTTCTCGGACTTGGTTATGCAATTATTTGTATTGCCTTTTTCCGTGATAACTTTGGCTTTATTTTATGTAGTTTTTACATAAGATTTTTTTTTATCATAATCCAAGGGAAAATAGTACAAAAAAATTAAGTCTGTTTTCAAATTTTTTATCTTTAACAGAAAAGGGTTGCCAAAATAACAAAATAATCTTTATTATTGTCACTTTTCCAACACGGACATATGTATACATATATATAGATGTGTGACAGAAAGTTTTAGGGCAGTGGTTCTCAACCTTTCTAATGCCGTGGCCCTGCAATATGGTTCCTCATGTGCGGTGACCCCAAACCAAAAATTATTTGATGGCTACTTCAAAACTGTAATTTTGCTACCTGAGGGATTACATATATGTGACGCCTCTGAGAGGTACCTCTACATGTCATATACATATAAAGGTACCACTCAGAGCCGTTACATAGATATAACCTTGTCCGGGGGGGGCTGTGATTGGCACATGAGGGGTTACATATGTGACCCCTCATGTGCCACTCACAGCCCCCCCCCTGTGTATATCATGTAATGGCGGTGTGTGGTACAAGTAATAGGTTATTAACCTGTTACTTGTACCACATACAGACATTACATGATGCAATGGATGTGTGTGTTTTACACTAAATTACCTTGCAGTCAGGAACAGCCCTGCCGTACAGTGTCAGCGTTCTCCCTGCACTGAGTACGGCAGGGCTGTTCCTGATGCTTGGACACATAGTGTGAGCACGTGATGCACGCACCGCCCACAAGGACGGCGGGACGTAAGTCCGTGCTCGCCGCAGCACCGCTCACAGGAGCGGCTCACTGAGCCACCAATGCTGCGAGTAACGGCGCCCACTGCTCCCCCTCCCCTCAGTAATTCAAACGGCGCCGCCGCCGCGCCCCTCCCTGCAGCTGCTTGCATAGTGCGGCGCCCACAGCGCTCCTCCGCAAGTCCGCAGCACCCAGCTCTCTGTCCTGACGGCGCCCCCCGCAGCTCTCCGGCCGGCCGGAGACCCCTGTGTTTTGGTCGTTTGACCCCCGCCGGGGTCGCAACCCACAGGTTGAGAACCGCTGTCTTAGGGGATGTTCACATGGCGTTTTTTAGATACGTGTTTGTGTCCGAAAAACGTACTCAACAATGCTCAGTGTGATTGACATTACCTTCGATGTAAAGCAAATATCGGCGTTCCGATGATACGTGTTTTACATGCATCTTTGTGATGGGTGTAACAGATCTGATCAAAGAATTGTCATGTCCATTCTTGATCCGTTTTACGCAGCAGACGCCCTATTTAATACAATAGGGTGCGATCCTGCTGCACAGAAAACGTATCCAAACATGCAGGGCACTTTGGGTACGTGTTTGGATGCATTTTACACTGCCTTTTTTAATACGTTTTTCAAATTGAAAACCGTATTGAAAAACACTGTGTGAACATCCCCTTAGGGTCATTCGGGTACTAATAATATTTTATTGTTTTGTATGTTTATTATTACATTGTATTATTATTCTATTTCTTTACATTTAGGGGATGTGCACGCACCGTTCTGTAATACGTTTTTTGATCTGAAAAATGTGTTACGTAAAACTTATCCAAACTCGTACCACACTTTTTTCAGGATTGCAAAAACGTTCCCTATAGTTGGTTTGTGACAGAGAAAAAAGATCAAGAATTGTCAATTCTTTGATCGGATCTGTTAAGCACATCACAAAGACGCCTGTAAAACACGTATCATCTGAGCGCCGATATCTGTTTTACTTAGAGGTTAAAGGAGTTTTATCGTTTGAGCTGCTCGTGCTGTTCAGCTAATTTTCTCAGATTGAGTTTGAAATCCAGGGGCGTGTCTCTCCTCCCAGCAGGCGTGTCTCTCCTCTCAGGAGGCATGTCTCTCCTCCCAGCAGGCTTGTCTCTCTTCCCAGGAGGCGTGTCTCCCCTCACTGAAGAACTGTGACATCATCATTTTGTTTGAAGCAGGGGATGCAGAAGGTTGTCTGGATATAACAGCTCTGTAGCCTCCTGCCTGCTTATGTCTGGAGCCTTGAGGCTCCAAACTCCAGCAAGCACCTGTCATATGTCTTAGTTTACACACAACTGAAAGCCAGCAGCTGTTACTTCTAGTGGTGTTCATCCAAATTGTACTGACAACAGGCAGAGATCTTTACTCAACTACAAATGTCAGCTTCAAGTAAAGATCTCTGCTTGCTGTCAATGACGTGAGTGAAAACAATGGGGGGGGAGAAGCAAATCAGCTTTGAGAGAAGAACCTGCTCAACCTGTAACTGACATGGGCTCATGGTGCAGAGGTAGAGCAGTGAGCAGTGATAGACTATTGCTTTTACAACGAAGGGGTTTGGAGTTCTAGTCCCTCACAGGGTATATTTTTTTTCCCCCCTAAATTCTACACATATGTAGAGAGACCTAAAATCTATATGTTAATCTCTATAATGATATATACACATACAGGGCTCCTCTATATCATGTCTCATCCCCCCAGAATATATGCATTGTATCACGTATGTTGGAAGTGCTTGGTGTGACTGCAAGGATAGGACACTATATAGGGGAGCTTTGTGTGTGTATATGAATAAAATTATAGATGTCTACACATATATTTTCATATCTTTACATATGTGTACAAATTTTATAGAAAAAAAAAAAAACTGATGAGACGTGAACTCCCAACCGCTGTCTTGGAGGGCTAATCACCTAAGCTCTGCACTATATAAGCAGCTTATACAGATGCCGTGTTGAATCCTTATGTTATACACTACAGGTGATGACGTCATAAGGAGGAGGGGGGCTTGCATTCGATCTGAGGAACAGAACGCCTTCTTTTCCAAGTAGCAGCTTAAGGACTGGATCTATGAGGAGGTTAACCCAACCTTTTTGGCAAAAGCCCCTTAAAACAGCCAGTAATTGCCCAGAACATTGACCCTAAAGCTGGGGAATGTAAAATAGAGCCAGCAGACCTTGGGTTCACTATCGATTTTAACAGCTCAGAGGGGAGTAACCACAGAGTGGGCAGGCAGCCAATCACAGTGCAGGGGGCGTGGCCTGGGCATTTCCTGTCTAGGGGCGTATCCCAACAGGCTGAATGAACTGTCAGCCAGCCAATCACAGTGCAAGGGGCGTGTCTAGGGTGCCAGAATCGACCAGGGGGCGTTCTGACCAGCAACAGCAGAAATAGAAGATGCTCATATCTGCTAAACCAAAAGTGCTTATTTTTACTGTCCCCATAATCTGAGACATGATCTTTGTAACAATAAAACCCCTTTAATGTAGTCACACTAAGCATTGTTAGATACGTGTTTGGGTCCGAAAAACGTACCCAAACATGTATCTAAAAAACACTGTGTGAACATCCCCTTACAGTTGTGCCCCCATAAGGTCAGAAACAGACCTCTGGGGGCATTTTGATGTAATTTCTTTGTCTCTCTGATTGTCCACTGTAATTGGGGTTGATAGATAATAGAATATAATACAGGGGACTAACAACCCTCTGAAGTCACTGCAGAACTGATCTGGTTCTAATAGGACCCAGCAGCTCCTGCAGTTGCCAAGCCCTGGTGGTCACGTATCTGCTGTCAGCAGAAAGTTGTCCACAGTCAGAGTATTGTCTACCCTAACGTTCTGACTAGAAGGACAGATAGACGGGTCCCCAATACAAAGATTAATCTGAGCTCTTCCTAAAGAGTTTCTACAGAATTAGACTGAGGCTTTCAATGCTATTATATCAAATGTGAGTAGCAGGCACAGTCACTGGAGTATAAGGGCATGTCCCCAGTGCACAGGTGTTTCAAACCACCGGCCGCCCGAAAAAACATTGTGCTTGCACAATCTTCTGTCCGGTTTTCGGACGGAATCTGTGCAAGCCAATGTGAAGGGGGAGGGCTCATCGCGGAGAAAGGCCTCCCCCTCCCTCCCCCCGCCGCGGCCGTTTGCACGGCAAACAAACCGGACAAATACCAGTTGGATAAACCGACTAGTATTTGTCCTCTGCCATGGGGACGCAGCCTAACCGTACACGGTCAGGGCCACAGTGTAGCAGCAGCTGCAGTCCTCAGGAATACACTGAGCTGTATGGGATCCTGTGGACTGCAGCTGTCACCCAATAGTTAAAATCAACCAAAAGCTACAAAAAAGGTCTCAGTATAACTCTAGGGTGAAAGCTTCTCAAGACTGGTCACTCATAACAAAGCTCCTTAGACCAGACTTGCAATGTGACCACAACCCTAAAACACTGTGATCACCGCCTAAACTATACTTGTACTGTTACCTACACCCCTTAATCAATGCACAAAATGAGACCACACCAATGATAATATTTTATTTTATTTTTTTCCGATCATTAAAAATAATTTTTCTCTTCCAGGCACCTCGATGGGTTCCTAACGTGGACATGATGAGTCCTCAGAATTTCCCCCATGATTTGTCTCCTCTTCTTTCCTGAATCACCATTGTCATGATTTCTCTTCCTTTCCTGTCTCACAATCAATAAAGTAGATTAGATCAGCACAAGGTGTCCTGTGATCACTTAGACCAAAGGTGTAGCCCAAACATGACTGCTGCCCACAACGGTGCCACATACTGGCTGTGTGCTAGTATTGCAGCCACATTCACTTTATTTTTTATTCAACAAATGAAAAACTGAACCAAAATTAAAACTCCTTCCCAGAAAGTGATGTGATACCAGTCCCTCCACTAGATGGCGCCCAGCACAGGGGCAGATTTACTGATGTGTTCACCTCTAGACCTCGCCAATCATTGGGGGGGGGAAGGGGGGCGGCCCCACGGTTATAACTATTTTTTTATGTGAACAACTTTTAAAAGGGGGGTGGGTTTTTTGGGAAAGGGTGTGGGTGCCTGGAAGGGGGGTGGCTTTTGAGGGGGCCAATATTTTGGGGTCTGATATAGTGAATGTAAGTCCCCAAAATTTGGGGGATACAAGGTATAACAGATCGAGATCAGAGAAGTACAAAAGAGTAAACCACTGATAAATACAGAAATCTCCAGGCTGCCGGGACTAAGTGTTCACTGTCTGAATATTGATCATCTACCCACAGTGTTTATTCTGCAGAGTCTCAATGAGGAATTATAAAAGATGCAGCGAGCGCTTCTCATACAGATCCACACAGACTCCTACAGAAAACCTTGTGCACAGGGGTAGCCTGCTCCTGGCCCAAATACAAAATACATGGCCCATTCATAACACTGGTGTCTTCTTATGTGACAAGGAAGATTTGGGGCCCCAAAGACACCAGGACACCAGGGCCCGTGAGTGGCTGTTACCTCTGCATCTCATGCACTTACACCAATTGCATCTCCTCCCCTGCACAAATAACAATATTTCAAACACATTTACCCCAGCATATAATGATAACCAAAAAAAAATTAATACCCCCACCTCCCAAGTGTACCCATAATGAGCAATATACTGTATCCCCAAATTGAGCAAAAACAGTGATCCCCATAATAACAATACACATGACCCCCTAAAAGAGCAATACATGGTGTATGCCCTAAAAGCAATACACATGTATCCCATAATAAGCAAACACATTTATCCAATAATAAGCAAAAACACAGTGTATCCCAAAAGAAACCAATACACAGTGTACCCCAGAATAGAGCAATACACAGTGTATCCCATAATAATTAATAAAACGTGTATCCCCCCAAAAATTTCAATAACATGTATCCCCATAAAAGAGCAATACCAGTGTATCCCCAAATAAGCAATACACATGTATCCCATAATAAGCAAAAACACTGTATCCCCCCCTAATTGAGCAATACACATGTATCCCCTAAAAGGAAACCAGTGTATCCCATAAAAGAGCAAAACACAGGATCCCCATAATAGAGCAAAAACAGTGTATCCCCAAATAACAATACACATGTATCCCCAAAAAAGCAATAACAGTTATCCCCATAAAAAGCAAAACAGTGTATCCCATAAAAGAGCAATACCATGTATCCCCATAAAAAGCAATAAAAAATGTATCCCCCCTAATAAGCAATACACATGAAACCCAAATAAGCAAAAAACAGTGTACCCCCTAATAGCAATACAGGGTTTTCCCATAATAGAGCAATACACGGGGTTTTCCCAAATAAGCAATACCAGTGTTCCCAAAAAAGAGCAATACACAGTGTATACCATAAAAGAGCAATACACAGTGTATCCCCATAATAGAGCAATATACAGTGTATCCCCATAATAGAGCAATACACAGTGTATCCCCATAATAGAACAATACACAGTGTATCCCCAAATAAGCAATACACGTGTATCCCCCCTAATAAGCAAATAAGTGTATCCCCATAAAGAGCAATACACAGTGTATCCCCATAATGAGCAATACACATGTCCCCATAATAAGCTACCAGTGTATCCCCATAAAAAGAATACAAGTTTCCCCCAAAAAAGCAATATACAGTGTTTCCCCCAAAAAAAAAGCAATACACAGTGTTCCCCATAATGAGCAAAAACACATGTATCCCCAAATAAGCAATACACCGTGTTTCCATAATAGAGCATATACAGTGTATCCCCTAATGACAAAAACACCCGTGATCCCCATAAAAACAAAACACAGTGAACCCAAAATAGAGCAAATACAGGGATCCCTAATAGGGAAATACACAGTGTCCCCATAAAAACAATCACATTTTCCCATAAAGAGCAAAACACGTGTAACCCTAAAAGCAAAACAATTTATCCCCAAAAAAGAGCAAAACACAGGGACCCCCCTAAAGAGCAATACACAGTTATCCCCAATAGATAAACAATGTTATCCCCATAATAAAACAATACACAGTTTTATCCCCATAATAGAGCAATACACAGAGTATCCCCATAATAGTGCAATATACAGCGTAACCCCATAATAGAGCAATGTACAGTGTATTCCCATAATAGAGCAATAAACAGTGTATCCCCATAATAGAGCAATATACAGTGTATCCCATAATAGAGCAATACACTGTGTATCCCATAATAGAGCAATACACAGTGTATCCCATAATCGAGCCAGACACAGTGTATCCCATAATAGAGCCAGACATGATGTCCCCCTATAACAGAGTCGGCCACAGTAATGGGAGATAATGGCTCCTTTGTACTGGGGGTTTATTCTTCATATATCGTCCTCCATGATTTTCAGATGTCCGTCCTTACTGATAGGCTCCCGGGATGCTGCAGGGAATGTGATGTCCCCACAGCTGTCCTGTCCTTTTGGTTTTCACCCAGTTATAAGCTGAAGATTTAAAATCTTTTTTCCTTAATCCTTGAACTTTTTGCACAACTTGCTGATCTCTAGCAAGGAGCTTAATGGCAAAAATTCCCATCAGGTGTTTGGTCCTTGAATAACCCAATAAATTTAGGGGGTAAATTTGAATTATGATTTAAACAGTCCTCCTCATTCTGCTGCTCACATTGTGACTTCATGAGACCAAGACAACACCTTACAATAGATCATCAGTACCTCACAGAGTGTTATCAGCAGGTTGTATCAGAGATACAGGGAGACTGGAAGAGTCACAGAAAGGCAAAGAAGTGCACGTCCTTTGGCTCCATCACACACTGATGACGGCTTCATTGTAACCAATGCCCTGCGGAGCCGGATGGTGAACGTTGCACAAGTCCAGGCTCCGGGAGATGAGAGGCGACCAAGTGACACGTCAGACCATTCATAACCATTTACATCAGTGTCGTCTTCGTGTTAGACGATCGTGTTAGATCTGGCTGATGCATATAGCTCTCCTTCACGTCTCCACCATCGTTGGCGGCCATCAACTTTCATCACTAGAAAGCAACTGAGGAGCACGCCCACTCTCGCCCATATAGATGCTCCCTGGCCCATGTAAGACATGGATCCTGTGCCTGGTGGTGTGCTCAGGTCACAGAGCTATTTGCGGCAGCTCAACTCCTACTTTGTCTGTAGCCCTGCAGTAACCTCATTGCTCTGAAAGGTGAAGGTCCCAGAAGTCAGACCCCACCAACCAAACAATGGAGGCCCATCCTGAAGTCCTGTCAGACTTTTCCTGGTGTGCACCACAGATAACCCTACGTGGGGCATCGGGCACTTCCCTTTATGTGGTGTCTGCTGAGGATACGTCTGTGGCATCTGATGGAAACGTGGCACATGGAAGCTGAAGGAAATCACAGGCAGAAGGAGGTGCCTTATGGGGGCCATCATGGTAATTAGAGAGTACATGATCCTTAGTCCCTTACCCGGCCCTTGACTTTTCCACGGAGGAAGAGGTTGACTTCGTCCATTATCTGGGAAGTTGGAGGGTAACCCTTGTTGGTGCGTAATAACCACACTT
>JAODAL010058997.1:0-21757 GCA_025379985.1 Phyllomedusa bahiana
TGTGTTCTGCTTGTCATGTACAGTGTTATATATGGGGTCAGTCTGATGGAGGAGGTGACGGTCAGTGCTCTGCTTGTCATGTACAGTGTTATATATGGGGTCAGTCTGATGGGGGAGGTGACGGTCAGTGCTCTGCTTGTCAGAAAACATTTTTATATAGGGGGGCAACTGATGGAGGAGGTGAGGGGTCAGTCCTGCTTTCATTACATTTTAAATAGGGGGTCAGTCTGTGGGGGTGACCCCGGGGCTCTGCTTGTCATGTACAGTGTTATATATGGGGTCAGTCTGATGGAGGAGGTGACGGTCAGTGCTCTGCTTGTCATGTACAGTGTTATATATGGGGTCAGTCTGATGGAGGAGGTGACGGTCAGTGCTCTGCTTGTCATGTACAGTGTTATATATGAGGTCAGTCTGATGGAGGAGGTGACGTCTTTTTTTGCTCTGCTTGCATGTACAGGTTATTTGGGTCAGTCTGTGGAGGAGGGACGGTCAGTGCTTGTTGTCATTACAGTTTTTAAAAAGGGGGTCATTTAAAGGGAGGAGGTGACGGTCAGTGCTCTGCTTGTCATGTACAGTGTTATATATGAGGTCAGTCTGATGGAAAAGGGGGTACGGTCAAGTGCCTGTTGTCATGTCATTTATTTTTATGAGGCAGTTGATGGGGGGTGAGGTCGTGCTCTGTTTGTCATGTACAGGTTTTTATGGGTCTCTATGAGGAGGTGACGGTCAGTGCTCTGCTTCCCCAGTCAGTGTAAAAGGGGGCATTGATGGAGGGGTGAGGGTCTGTGCTCTGCTTGTCATGTACAGTGTTATATATGGGGTCAGTCTGATGGAGGAGGTGACGGTCAGTGCTCTGCTTGTCATGTACAGTGTTTTTTAAAGGGTCACATGGAGAGGTGACGGCCCAGTCTCTGTTTGTATGTACATGTTTATATGAGGTCAGTCTGATGATGGAGGTGACGGTCATGCCTGTTTCATGTAAGTGTTTATTAGGGGGTCAGTCTGATGGGGGTGGGGGCAGTGCTTTCTTGTCTGACATGTTATATATGGGGTCAGTCTGATGGGGGAGGTGAGGGCAGTCTCTTTTTTGTCATGTACATGTTTTATATGGGTCGTCTGATGGAGGGATCGGCAGTCTCTGCTTGTCATGTACAGTGTTATATATGGGGTCAGTCTGATGGAGGAGGTGACGGTCAGTGCTCTGCTTGTCATGTACAGTGTTTTTATAGGGGTTTCAGTCTGTGGGGAGGTGAGGTCATGCCTGCTTTATTAACATGTTAATATGGGGTCAGTTTGATGGGGGAAAAGGGGTGACGGCATGTTTCTGCTTGTTTGTCATGTTATTATGTGGCGCTGAGGAGGGGTACGGCCCAGTCCCCTTGCTTTCATTACAGTTTTATATATGGGGTCAGTCTGAAGGGGGGTGACGTCAGTGCTCTGCTTGTTTTTTAATTTTTTTACACTCACCGGCCACTTTATTGGGTACACCAGCTAGTAAAGGGGTTGGGCCCCTTTTGCCTTCAGAACTGCCTCAATTCTTGGGCATAGTTTCCCCCAAAGGGTGTTGCAACGTTTTGTCATTGGTAAAAAGGGGGCCCAAAAAATGCCAAAAAAAATATTCCCCACACCATGAACCACCACCCCCCCTGAACCGTTAACGGGCAGGAGGTCCATGTTTTCATTTTGTTGACCCCAAAAACCGCCCCCTCCCTAAAAAGTCGCAGAAAATGGCCCTCATCAGACCCGGAAAAGTTTTTCCAATTTCACTGTCCAATTTCGTGAGTTTGGGGCAAATTTGGACCCTCATTTCCTGTTCTTAGCTAAAGGAGGGCACCGGTGGGGGCTTTGCTGCTGTAGCCCATCTGCCTCAAAGTTCCGCCGTCTGTATTCAGAGATCTCTTCTGCCTCCCTTGGTTGTAAAAAGGGGTATTTGAGTCACTGTTGCCCCCTTTTATCACTCGCCAGTCTGCCCATTCTCCTTTGACCTTGCTCAACAAGGGATTTTGCCCACAGGACTTCCCCTCATGGTGTTTTTTCTTTTTCGCCATTTTCCCGTAAACCCTAAGATGGTTTTGCGTGAAAATCCCAGAGATCAGCGTTTTTTGAAAACTCAGACCAGCCCTTCTGGCACCAACAACGGCCCACGTTCAAAGGGACTCAAATCACCTTTCTTCCCAACGATGCCCCCCGGTTTGAACGCAGAATTTCTTGCCAGTCACTGCTAAAAAGCACTGAGTTGCCGCCATGTGATTGGCTGATTAAAAATTAAGTTTAACGAGCATTGGCAGGTGTAAAACCAATAAAATGGCCGGTATGTATTTGGTCAGTCTGATGGAGGAGGTGACGGTCAGTGCTCTGCTTCAGTACATGTTAAATATGCTATTGTATAGGGCCCCCACTCCTCTTGTTCCCTTTTATCCCTCAAAGTTGTAAGTTTGTTTGGGAAATCCCGGCCCTCACTTCCTCTTGTGTTTCCCCCCCATCCCCCTTTTCCCCCCAACCCCCCAAAAGGAAGTAAATCTTGTGATCAGGGGGCCCCCACTCCTCTTGTTCCTTTCTATCTCCCCCATGGATTGTAAGCTCTTGTGATCAGGACCCCTCACTATCTTGTGTCCTTTATTCCTCAAAATTGTAACTTTGTGATCAGGGACCCCCACCTCTTTGGGGCCTCCTACCCCCCCATAGTTTAAGCTCTTGTGATCGAGCCTTCACTCCTCTTGTCCCTCTATCCCCCAGATTGTAAGCTCTTGTGATCAGGCCCTCCTCCCCTTGTGTCCCCTATTCCTATTTTTTGTAAGCTCTTGTGATCAGAGCCCTCACTCCTCTTGTCTCCTCTATCTCCTCATAGATTGTAAGCTCTTGCGATCAGGGCCGTCACTCCTCCTGTGTCCTCCTATCTCTCCATAGATTGTAAGCTCTTGTGTCCAGTCTATTAGACCTCCCTTCTGAGGTACATAGCTGGGCGTTTCCTGAGTGTGCTATCTGTGGCGCTCTCTTGTATTTTGTCCTGTCCGTGCCCCTCCGTCGTCCGTGGCTGCAGCCGCTCTGTAGTTGAGCTTAAATGACCTGATTGACACAGGTTGACCCCGGGGCCTCCCGACATTTGGCCGCTTCCCCTCTCTGCCTAATTCTCTCCTCATCCTGGCCGTGGCTTCTTGTCCCTGTGGCCACAGAGTCTCAGCTGGACGCAGTCGCTTTGGCCTCTCGCTGTCTTCTTGTGGGAGGACAGTGACGGTTCTCGGACTTTGCGGGGATAGTGGAGACCTCTCCTGTCGCCGGAGGATTGGCCTGTGGCATTGGGGGCTCCTCACAGTTACCGAGAGAGTTGTTGGGGGCTGATAACCGAGATTATACTTGGAGCTGTCTCTTCTCTCGCAGGCTTTGCACTACAGATCCAGTGTTACCAGTGCGAGGAATTCCAGAAGGATGACTGTTCCTCTCCGGAGTTCATCGTCAACTGCACGGTCAATGTCCAGGACACGTGTCAGAAGGAGGTGATGGAGAAAAGTGACGGTGAGTACGACCATGGCCAAGCTTGTAGATATCTCATGTGTGGGATGCGCCTGGTTGTTCCATTTTAAAGTGACTAGAATAGAATATCAAAAGAGCCTCCGACCTCCTGCCCCCCACCTCCACTCCTCCCCTCATCCACACTTCCACCAGCCTTTGTTCTTGCACTCATCTCCCCCAGCCCTCATCCTCCCATCCCCCCCAAAAAAACCAGCCCCCTTTTTAATCCCGCCCCCCCCCCAAACCCCTGTCCCCCCCCTACCAAACCCTGTCCCTCCCGTTCCCCCCCTCCCGCTCTCATCCCCCCCACCACCAGCCCTCATTTCCTCATCCTCCCGTCCCCCCACCACCAGCCCTCATCCCCTCATCCTCCCCAGCACCAGGCCTTGTCCCCCACCACTAGCCCTCTTTTCCTCGTGCCCTCCAGCACCAGGCCACGTCCCCCACCACCAAACCTCGATCCCCCACCACCAGCTCTAGTCCTTCCATCCCCCCACCACCAGCCATTTATCTCAGTGTTGGATTTGTAGCAGTGTTCTCCATTACTAGTCACCCCGAGGTCATGGTCCCTTTTCTGGGGGGGTTTGGGTGTAGGGCAGTGTTCTCTTAACTAGTCACGAGGGTCAATGGGTCCCAATCTGGGTGTTGAAAGTAAAAGCCGGGGGGTTTTTCCATGACTTGTTTTGAGAGGTACTGGATCCTTATCTGTGTTGGGAGATGTAGAGTGGGGTTCTCCCCAAAACTAGTCAAAGAGAGGAAATGGGGCCTTTATCTGGGTGTTTGGGTGTAGGGGCGGTGTTTTTCCCTGGGCTAGGGCCCCAGAGGTCACTGGGATTTTTGGGTGGGGGGATGTGGGCATGTTTCTCCAAAGGTTTGTAACGAGAGGTTTACTGTGTTCTTTTCTGGGTGTTGGTTTTAGAGCCCGTGTTCTCCCTGATAGTAAAAAGAGGTCACTTGGGGTCCTTATCTGGGTGTTGGATGTTGACTGGTGTTCTCCTTGGGCTAGTTATGAGAGGTATCTTTTCCTTTAAAACCGTGTTGGAAATTTTGGGCCCGTGTTCTCCATGATGGTTTTAAAGAGAGAGCACTGTGTCCCTTTTCTGGGTTTTTGGTTTTTAGTGGTGTTTCCTGTTGTCACGGAGGTAGTTTTTTATTTGGGTTTTTGGATGTAGGCAGTGTTTTTCCCCTGGCCCATTCATGAGAGGTCACTGTGTTCCCTTTTTCTTTGGGGGTTGGATGTAGGTGGTGTTCTCCCTAAAATTTTTCCCAGAGGGAACTGTGTCCTTATTTTGGGTGTTTTTTATGTAGAGTGCTGTTCTTTTTCATGAATAGTAAAGAGAGGTTCCCGTGTCCCTTTTCTGGGGGGTTGGATGTAGAGGGGTGTTTTCCTAACTATCACGAAAGGGGCACTGGGCCCCCAAATTGGGGGTTGGATGTAGATTTTTGTTCTCCATAAAATAATAGAGAGGGCATTTTGGGCCTTTTTGGGTGTTGGATTGGGGCTGTTCTCATAAATAGTCAAAAAGGGGCCTTTGTCCATCTGGGGGTTGGTTGAGGGGGGTTCTCCATAACAAACAGAAAGGTCAGTGCTTACCCGGGGTTTTGGATGTAGAGGGGTTCTCCATGACAGCACGAAGGTCAGGTCCTTTTGGGGGGTTTTTTAAAGTAAAGGGGGGTTCCCATAAAAATTTAGAGGGGCACTGTTCCTTTTCGGGTGTTGGTGTGGGGGCAGTGTTCTCCAATTTTTCACGAGAGGTCACTGTTCCCTTTCCGGGGGGTTGGTTTTAGAGCTTTTCACCATGATTTGACCCCGGGGAGTTACGGTCCTTTTTGGGGGGTTGGATGTGAACGGTGTTTTTCCTTACTAGCAGAGAGGTCCGGTTTTCCCGGTGTTGGGTTGAGCGTGTTCTCCCAAAATATCACGAAGGGCACGTGGCCTTATTGGGTTTTTGGGTGTGAGGGGTGTTCTCCAAAACTAATCAGGAAGGTTTTTTTTGAATGTAGAGTGGTGTTTCTCCATAAATATCAAAAGAGTACTGTGTCCTTTTTGGGGGTTGGGTGTAGATGGGGGTTTTCCTGACATTCACGAGAGGTCACTGTTCCTTATCTGGTGTTGGATGTAAGGGGGTGTTTTCCATAATATCATGAGAGGGGACTGTGCCTTATCTGGGTGTTGGATTAGAGTGGGGTTCTCCCTAACATCCGACAAGTCACTGTGACCCAATCTGGGTGTTGGATGTAGATTGCTGTTTTTCCCATAATAATCATGAAGGGGATGGTCCCTTTTCTGGGGGTTGGGTGTGGGCGCTGTTCTCCATAATATCACGAAAGGTCACGTGTCTTTTCTGGGTGTTGGAGTAGAGGGGTGTTTCCCTAATAATCACGGAAAGGGACTGTGTCCTTTTTTGGGGTTTTTGGTGAGACGGTTTCTCCAAATAGTCACGAGTGGTCACTGTGTCCTTATCTGGGTGTTGGATGTAGAGGGGTGTTCTCCATAACTAATCACGAGAGGTCACTGTGTTCTTATCTGGGTGTTGGATGTAGACTGGTGTTCTCCATGACTAGTCACGAGAGGTCACGGTGTCCTTATCTGGGTGTTGGATTTTGAACGATGTTCTCAAAAAATTTAATCCGGGGGGGGTCACTGTGCCCTTTTCGGGGTGTTGGATGTGGAGCAGTGTTCTCCAAAAACTAGCACGGGGAGGTAACTGTGCCCTTTTCTCGGTGTTGGTTGGGGGAGCATTTTTTTTCTCCTTAACAAAATCAAGAGATGTCCGGTGCCCTTATTGGGTTTTGGATGTGGGGGCAGTGTTCTCGGGACTCCCCCGGAGAGGTTGGTTGTAGAGTGGTGTTCCCATGATTTAGTAACGGAGGGTTTAATTGTTCTTTTCGGGGTTTTGGGGATGGGGAGCGGGTTTCCATGACAGTCTTGGGGTCACTGTGTCCTTCTCTGGGTTTTGGGGATTTTGACCCGTTTTTTTCCATGATTGTCACAAAAAGGGTCACTGTGTTTTTTTGGGGGTGTTGGATGTAGTGTGATATTCTTTTATGATAGTCACTAGGGTAACTTTGTCCTCATCGGGGTTTTTGGATGGGGGGGCATGTTCCCCCAAGGGACTAGTCACAAGTGGTCATTTGTTTTTTTCTTTATCGGGTGTTGGATGTATAGCGGTGTTTCCATAAAAAACACAAGAGGTCACTGTGTCCTTTTTGGGTTTTTGCTGTAGATTTTTTTGGTGTTTCCATAAAAAATTCAAAAAGAGGTCCCCTGTCCTTTTTGGGTTTTTGGATGTAGAGTGGGGTTCTCCAAAAATAATCCGAGAGGTCACGTGCCCTTTTCGGGGGGTTTTTGGTTTGTGGAGAAGTGCTCCCCTTGACTAGTCCGGGGGTCTTTGTGTTGTATCGGGGTTTTGTTGGATTTTTAGGGGGGTTCTCATGACTAGCCCTTTTGCGTTTCACTGTGTCCTCATCTGGTTGTTGGTTTTGGGGAAAGGGGGGTTTTCCCTTCAAAAACTATTTCATGAGAGATCAGGGAAAAGTCCTTATCTGGGTGTTGGATTTTTAGAGTGGTGTTCTCTTTTGACTAGTCAAAGGGGGTCACGTGTCCTTAAATTATTGTTGGATGTAGAGTGGTGTTCTCCATAACTAGTCATGAGAGGGCACTGTGTCCTTATCTGGGTGTTGGATGTAGAGTGGTGTTCTCCATGACTAGTCACGAGAGGTCACTGTGTCCAAAATCTGGGTGTTGGATGAAAGGAATGCTGTTCCCCAAAAATTTTAATCATGGGGAGGCCCACTGTGTCCTTTTTGGGTGTTGGGATATGGGCAGTGTTTCTCCATGACTGGGCCCGAGAGGCACTGTGTCCTTAGGGGGTTTGTGGATTTTTGAGCGGTTTTTCTCCATAATTTGTAAAGGAGAGGTCACTGTTTTCCTTCTTGGTGTTGGTTGTGACCCAGTGTTCCCCATGATTAGCCCCACTAGCGGTCACTTTTTTCCCTTTATTGGGTGTTGGATGTGGGGGCGCCTGTTCCCCAAAAATAGTCACGGGGAGGTAAAATTTTTGTCCTTATTGGGTGATGGATGTAGAGGGGTGTTCTATAAATAATCACGGAGGGACACGGTGCCCACGTAATGGGGGATAAAGCGGGGAATCCAATGGCTAGGAGGGGCTTGAACACAGCGAAGGCCAATCCCAGGGGGGGAAAACAGGAGGCGCAGGATGTGGGACTGGTTCCTAGGCAAAGTCAGGGGGGGACCCACATTTAAATTGCCCACGTGGGTTTTTGAAGTTTGCAGGGAAACGCAAAGGGGGAGGAAAAAAAAAGGGAATGCAAGTTCCAGGCTAGAGGAAACTGCACAGGCGGAGCTTTAAACAAAATACTCAAGCAATGAGGAAACCCGGCTTGGGATTTTTATAATGCGGGGACAAACAAAAAAAGGGAAACAAGATGGCACCCGCTGAGACACGATCCCCCAAATTTGGGATTGAGGGGAAAACTTAAGGGAAAAACACAGTAAAAAATTTCCCAAAGGGTCATAGCGGGAAAGTTTCCGGGCATTACTCCCCCTAAACAGCGGCCTCTGGACGATCCCTTTGGCCCGGGTTCTCCCCCGGAGGTTCTGATGAAATTGTTTTATCAGTTAGGGGGGCTTTTGTTGTTATCACTGGTTCCCCCAAAATTCTTTTTCGGGCCCAAAAACTTCCCAAATTAATGAGGTATTGTAGCTGGGTTTCTGAAAATTTTTGGGTTTTCTGGGAATTTGAAAAACAAAACTTTTCTTGCCCTTTTCTCCCCGGGCTTCGGGAGGAGGAAAAAACACGTCCTGGAAAGGGTTTGGGGGACAGCGGGCTTTGTAGAGACCCATTGGAAAACAGGATGGTTTCTTAATGTGATGGGGCTTGACCCAAACAGCTACGGGGACTAATTATTTGAAACCCTTTCGGCCCAAAAAACCCTTTTTTGTCCCAATTTTGGGGGAAGGACTTAAGTTTCAAATTTCTGGTGGGAAAAGCCAAAATTTTTCCACCCCCTTTAAAAAGTTGGTGTGGCCTACAAAGTTATCTGCCAATCTTTTTGGGGGGGGTTTTTGGGGCCCTCTCTAGGGGTTTCCCTTTGTAGTTGTAAATTTTGCTGAAATGCAGGGATCCTTTCCCCCAAAGCAGCGGGGAATTGGGGAAAACAGCGGGAATTTAGGAAGAATACTTGGATGGTACCCCAAAATTTTTGCAAAGAAGGGAGTCTGTTTGGTGGGGGGCATTTTGGGATTTTTTGTACGAAAATTAAAGCCACAGGAAGCTTTTTAAACCCCAAAATTCATCTTTTTGGGTGGAAAAATTTGCATGGGGTTTACTTTTCCCAGGGTCTGATTTGTGCGTTCATTTGGGTCCATTGATTGTGGGTAAAAAGGGGGTTTGGGTAGTTTGGGATATCGATGTCCAGGGGTGGCAAAAACTCCCCCAAAAAATTTTGTTTGAAAATTTTGCACCCCACGATCCGGGACAAACCTCTTCGGGGGACCCCAAATAAAGGCGAAAACCCCATTTGAAGTATGAGTTCCGCAGTGTTTTTTGCGGGGGGAAAGACCAGAAACATGGGAAAAAAGGGTGCACCCTTTGGTGACCCCGGTTTAAAACTACCCCCGAGAATAGTATTCTTCCCCTTAGGGGGTGGGTAGACCCACGGGGAAAGGGGTCCTTGGAAATCGCCCCCCAAAGGGGCGGAGGGGGGAAAGGGAAAAGGTTGTAGTAGGCCCCGGGGGTTAAAGAACGTGGAGTCTTGCATTTTGCACAGATTTCAAAAGTTTGCTACAAAATTTTTCCTTCCTGTAGTTTTAATTGGGCCCCCCAGAAAAAATGGGGGATAAAAATTCTTGCGTCTTCTGAAACTCCTTTGTGCCCGGGCCCAACCCTTGGGAACCCGGGGGTTTGCCTCAGAATTTCAGTCTCACTGTTTCGGGAAATATAGAGTGCTGTTATGGGTCCCCCACCCTTGTTCTTAAGTACCAATTGTACACCCATCAGGTTTTTGGGGGACAGTAGGGGTCGGGGGTTCATAGGCCTCCCTTTATCCCCTTTAAAGGGAAGTCTTTATTAGGGGTTCTCCCCCCACATTGAAATCGGAACAAATGGTCTTAGGCGGAAAAGTAGGGGGGAAGGAAAATCCTTGGAGAAACATTCTTGATAGAGAAATCCGCTTGCCTTTAAAGGGGCCCGGGCCTGTAGAGTTTAAAAAGGGTTTAATTGTTTAAAAAAAGGTTACTCCAACGAGCTTGGCGAGGAGATAGACACTTGGCCGTTTTAAAAAGGGAATTCCGATTACGGTGATTTGAAACCCACAATTATTTGCTGTGGGGTTTTCCTTTGAAGATGATGTTCCTTTCCCTTTAAAAGGCTGCAACAAAAAGCAAAAACAGTTTTTTAAATTCCCCACACATAATTCTTTAAGCAGATGAAAAACGTCGGGGAAGGGAAAAATGCCAAGGTTGTAAAAAAAACTCTTGTCTCCCGTTCTTGGGACAGAATAGCCCCTACAGCACATTTTTGAAGACCCAACTTCCCAATAAAAGGCGAGTTTGGGTCAGGTTGAACTTAAACGGGGCTGTAGTAAAATTGCCCTTTAAAAGGGAGAGAAGGTTTTGTGTTGGGGGGAGACCAAAAAAAAAGCATTTTTCTTCTTAGTCAATGTGTGATGGGAAAAAATTATTTCCGAAAAATTTCCCTTGATAAAGGGGGGGGGTCTATAAAAAGTTGGAAAAAACCCTTTATGAAACGTTGGAATTTTTTTATGTTTTTGGGGGTGGGCCCAGTTATTATTCCCTTTGATCTTACTAGAGTCCATCTGTAGCCCATGAGGTGAATTTTTAAAACCCAAGGGAAATTGGATCTTGGTCTGATGAAATTACATTTTTAAATTTTAATGTAGGTTGGTTCTCTCTTACCTCTCCAGAAAAAGCTTGACTGTCTCTGGTTTTTCCCACCCAATTGATTTGGGGAAAAATTTCAGGATATCGTCCAGTTAGTGAAAAAGAACGGGTTCCCAAAAAAGGTTTAAAGGATGTCTTTGGGACGGATTTTTAAAAAGGTGGCGGGGCTTTCAAAGGCCAAAAGGCAAAAAACAAATATTCAAAGTGTCCGTAACGTGACTAAAAGCCGTTTTCCATTCTTCCCCCAAAATCTAAATACGGCCCAAAGTTATAGGCGCCTCGAAGATCTAATTTGGAAAAAATCTTCCCCTTTGTACTTTCTAAAGTATTTTTAGGGATCAATGGTAGAGGATAACGGTTTTTTTATGGTAATTTTGTTAAGTTTTGTAATCAATTTAAAAGGGCTTAAAGGGAAACCGTCCTTCTTTTTAACAAAGGAAAAATGGGGAAACCCCGCTGGGGAGGAAGGTTGGGGGTGGGGGAAAACCCCCTTTGCCAGATTTTCTTCTATGTTAATTTCCCTTTAGGGGGTTTTAAAATTTAGGACCTCCCAAAGGGTAGGGTGTTTTCCGGGAAAGGGATAGGTGCACCGGGAGCAACTTTTGGGGCCCTTTATAGGGGCGATGTGGGGGGAGTGGTCTTCATTTTTTTTGCCCGGGAGGGTGTTTTGAAAATTCCCCGTATTCCCAGGGTTAGCTCTAATATTTTGTTGTCTTGAGCTGGATTTTTCTGGGCCCTTTTTCAGGGGTGAGTTTAGGAAAAAGGGCAAACCCCCCTTTGGGAAAAACTTATCCCTTTGGTTTTCCCGTTTATAACTGGGTTCTGTGCTTGCAAACCCGGTAGGCCTAGGGTTTACAGGGAAGTGTGGAGAAAAAAATTTAAATTGAAAAACCCGGACTTCAAGATGATGGGATTTCATAATGATCTCGAGGGTTTTTGTCTTTTTGGTTCCCCTGGCCCTGAGTTTATTTGGGAACCCTCTAAAAGTTTCCATTACCACAGGGGGGAGTTTCTTCTGGATCTTACCCCCCTGCTTCTGAGCAAAGGAAGGTCCCTGAAATTGCCACTCGCCCCCGAAAATCTACATAGCGGGGGTAGTTTCCCCTTGAGAGTTAACCGGAAAAATTGATGGGAAGGAAGAAAAGAGAGTCTTTTTTTTTCTTTTTTAATATGAGGTTTCCACTGGGTGGGGTTTGGGAAAGGACAACTGCTCTTTCAGATAAATCGGGTTTCTGAAGCAATTGGTTTTTTTATCTTTAGGAAATCGGCCCTGATGGCTGCCACCAATTTTCCGGGGGAAGGCTAGGGCCAAATTTATAAAAAAGGGGGTCAGGGCCCTTTCCCCCCCCCCCAAAGAAGCATTTGGGTTTCCCGGAGCCGATGTCCCTTTTTTTCCGTTTTCCCCCCCCCGGGTTTAATATGGGGAAACGACTTGGCATTGGCTCAATTCCTGAACTCTCTGGGATTTTTCCCTTGGGGTGCCTTGGGGAAAAATGACAGGGACCGGGGGGGGGGGGACTGCCCTTTGGGAAACAAAAATTTTGAGTTAAACCCCCTCTCCCGGGCGTCGTTTTAGCAGTCGGGTTTTCGAAAATTTGGAGGGATTTTTTAATGAAAAGGGATCCAAAACCTTTAAAAGGGGGCCCTGCACGGGCAAGTTTATCCTTTACTGCAATTTCATAGTCCTTTCCTTAAAAAAAAAACAATTTCGCCCGCGTCATTCCCGTTGGTTTTCGAATTTCCCCCCTCTTGAACTCCCCTGGCATACTCAGCCTTTGGGGGTTTTCCTTGGGGCCCAAAGGGTAGTATTGCAGCTTTAGCAGTAGCACCGCGATTGGGGGGTTGTCAAAAATCTGAATCATTGGGGTCGATGAAAATCTTCCCGGTATTCAGCCGGGGGGCGTCTTTAGTTTCAAAATTTAAAAGGGGTAGCCCAGGCAATTTGGGTTTTTTTGTCAGCAGCCCTTTAAAGATAACAGGACCTTTGATCTGCCTGGTAGGAAATTGCGCGGGGTTTTCTCGAAGTATAGGGCCCAATTTTATGGAAAACCCCGGAATTTTTGTTGCGGGTCTCCGCCAATCTGAAGGGTGGGGAATTTCAAGGGCTCATGAAAAGGGCACCGAAGTGGGTGGTCCCGAGGCAACACTCTCCGGTGGACCTTTTTGGTGGTTTAAAGCGTGCATCCCTTTTTACGTAGTTCCTGAATCGCTTGTCCCTACACTTGGATATTTGGGCCCGTCTGGCCTTCATAAGCGTCAATTTGACTTTTTAAGGGTTTCATCTCGGTGCGCCCTGTTAGCCATAGCAGTTTTGAACTGTTTGATCGGCCTTTCCCGGGCTTCCCGGGCCCCGCGGACTCCATTTTGTTGGCTTGAGTATTTTTTTTCACGATTTTGGTGGATACAGCGGAATCCAATGGTAGGGGCTGGCTTTTAACACAGCGAAGGCCAATGAAGATTTTGGGAAAAAAGGAAAGGCAGAGAGATGTAGGGCTGGATTCCCCGGCAAAGTCGGAGGAGCACAGGTTTTAAAAGAACAGTAGGTATTAGAAGTTTGCAGGGTAAAACCCCAAAGGTGAGGAACTAACGGGAAAAAGCAAGTTCCCGGCTAGAGGACCTGCACAGAAAGGGGTTTTTAAAAACAATAAATCAAGCAATGAGGGAACAGGGCTTGAGGGGGTTTATATATGTGACAAAAAGGAAACAGGAAAAAAGATGGCACCCCCGCTGGGGACACGATTCCCCCATCTTGACTGAGGGAAACTTAAGGGCAAACACGTAAAACAAGTTCCAAGGGCATAGCAGGAGATTCCTGACACACTGTGTCCTTATTGGGGTTTGGGTGTTTGGGCTGGTGTTTCCTTTACTAGTCCACGAAGGGGGTCACTGGGTAAATTTTCAGGGGGTTGGATTTTTAGAGGGGGGTGTTCTCCATAAATAGTCACGAGGGGTTCACTGTTTTCCTTATCCCGGGTGTTGGAAAAAAGACTGGGGGGTTTTCCCTTTTTCTAGTCACGAGAGGTCATGGGGGACTTTTTTTGGGGTTGGATGTTTTGACGGTTTTTCTCCATGATAGTCATGAGAGGTCACTGTGTCCTTATCTGGGTGTTGGATGTAGAGTGGTGTTCTCTATGACTAGTCATTAGCGGTCACTGTGTCCTCATCTGGGTGTTGAATGTGGAGCGGTGTTCTCTGTGACTAGTTATTAGAGGTCACTGTGTCCTTATCTAGGTGTTGGATGTAGAGTGGTGTTCTCCGTAACTAGTCACGAGAGGTCACTGTGTCCTTATCTGGGTGTTGGGGTGGGGAGCAGGTTCTCCATGACTAGTAACAGGAGGTCACCTTGTCCTTATTCAAGTGTTGAATTTGGGCTTGTTTTCCATGCTAGTCACGAAGGCACTGTTCCAATCTGGGTGTTGGAAAAGTAGGTGCTATTCTCCATGACTAGTCACGAGAGGTCACTGTGTTGTTATTTGGGTGTTGGATGTAGAGTGGTGTTCTCCATGACTAGTCACTAGCGGTCACTGTGTCCTCATCTGGATGATGGCTGTGGAGCGGTGTTCTCCATGACTAGTCATGAGAGATCACTATGTCCTAATCTGGGTGTTGGATGTAGTGTGGTGTTCTCCATGATACAGAAGAGGTACTGGTCCCTTTTTGGGGGTTGGATGTGGCATGTTCTCCATAACTGCCGAGAGGTCACTGTGTTGTTTTGGGTGTTGGGTGTGGAGCGTGTTCTCCAGAAGTCACGAGAGGTCACGTGTGTTTTTTGGGTGTTGGAGTAGTGGGGTTTTACATGATAGTCCCTAGGGTCATGTGTCCCCACTGGATGTTTTATGTGGGGGCGGTGTTCTCCATGACTAGTCATGAGAGATCTGTGTCCTTATCTGGGTGTTGGATGTAGAGGGGTGTTCTCCATGACTAGTCCCAAAGGGCCGTGTCCTTATCTGGGGGTTTTGGGTGTAGAGGGGTGTTTTTCCATAAATAATAAAAGGGCATGTCCCTTTTCTGGGTGTTGGGTGTAGAGGGTGTTTTCCATAAATAATCAAGAAGGTCCCCTGTGTCCCCTTTTCCCGGGTTTTTGGATTTTGGAGCGGGGTTCTTCATGACCCAGTCATGAGGGGATCATGTGTCCTTTTTGGTTTTTGGAAAGTAGAGTGGTGTTTTTTCCATAACTAGTCAGCAGAGGGTTTGTGTCCCTTTATTGGTGTTGGATTTTAGAGTGGTGTTTTTCCATGACTCGTCAGGGGAAAGGTTTAAAAGTGTCCTTATCGGGTGTTGGATTTGGAAAAAGTGGGTTTTCCCAAAGACTAGTTAAAGAAGGTCACCTTGTCCTTTTAAACCAGTGTTGAATTTGGGGCAGTGTTCTCCTTGGGCTAGTCATGGAGAGCACTTTTGTTCTTATTGGGTGTTTGGGTGTAGAGGGGTTTTTCTCCTTTACTAGTCACAAAAGGTTTTTTGTCCCCTTTTCTGGGGTGGGGTTTGGGGTTTCAGGTGCTGTTCTCCCTGACAATTTAGAGAGGGGCAGTGCCTTTCTGGGTGTTGAAGTAGAAAGGGGTTCTCCTTAAAATTTAAACATGAGAGGTTTACTGTGTCCCTTTTTTTGGGGTTGGATTGGGCCGTGTTCTCTAAAACAGTCACGAGAGTTCCCCCTGTGGTTTTTAAACCGGGTGTTGGATTAAGCGGTGTTTTCCATGGGCCCAGTCAAAAGGGGGTCAAAAGTGTCCTCATCTGGGGGTTGGATGTGGGCGTGTTCTCCCCCCCCCCTAACTAATCACGAGAGGTCACTGTGGGCCCTTTTTTGGGGGTTGGATGTGGAAACAGTGTTCTCCATGACTAGTCCCCAAGGGGTTCAAATGTGTTTTTTATATGGGTGTCGGATGTAGAGCGGTTTTTCTCCATAATAATTACGAGAAAGGGCACTTGTGGGCCTTTTTCTGGGGTTGGTTTTAGAGTGGTGTTTTTCCCTAACTTTAAACAGAGAGGCACTGTGGTTTTTATTTTGGGGGTTGGGGTGAAAAAGTGGGGGCAATCCATGAAATAGGGCATGAGAGATCAAATGTGTTCCCCATTTGGGGGTTGGTGTCGAAATGTTGTTTTTCTCTATAACTAGGGCCCCGGAAAAAGGGCACCCGGTCCCCAATCTGGGTGTTGGATTGAGAGTGCTGTTTTTCCCCCTGACTTAAACCGAGAGGTTACTTGGGGGGGGGGGGGGGGGGGGGGGGGGGGGGGGGGGGGGGGGGGGGGGGGGGGGGGGGGGGGGGGGGGGGGGGTCCTTACGGTGTTAATTTAGGTGGTGTTCTCCATACTAGTCAAGAGGGCACTGTGCCTTATCTGGGTGTTGGGGTTTTGACGTGTTCTCCATACTAGTCACAAATTACTGTTTCCTTATCGGGGGGTTGGATGTAATGGGGTTTCCATAACTATCAGAAAAGGGCATGTGTCCTTTTCTGGGTTTGGATGTGGATGTTTCTCATAAATATTCACGAGAGGGCCTGTGTCCTTATCTGGTGTTGGGTGTAGAGTGGGGTTCTCCCTACTGGGCCGAGAGGGGGTGTCCTTATCTGTGTGGATTTGGGGGGTTTCCCATACTATTTGAAAAGGGCACCGTCCTAATCGTGTTGTTTGGAGCTGTTCTCCAACTAGTCATGAGAGGCATGTGTCCTTTTGGGTGTGGATGTGAGTGCTGTTCTCCGTTGACTAGTCACGAAAAGGTCACGTGTTCTTATCTGGGAGTTGGATGCAGAGGGGTGTTCTCCATACTATCACAAAAGGTCTCTGTGTCCTTTTCTGGGTTTTTGGTGTGAGGGTTTCTCCATAACTAATCACCCAGAGGTCACTGTGTCCTTTTCTGGGTGTTGGATGTAGAGTATTGTTCTCCATAACTAATCACGAGAGGTCACTGTGTCCTTTTCTGGGTGTTGGATGTGGAGCAGTGTTCTCCATGACTAGTCACGAGAGGTCACTGTGTTGTTATCTGGGTGTTGGATGTAGAGTGGTGTTCTCCATGACTAGTCAAGAGAGGTCACTGTGTCCTCATCTGGGTGTTGGATGTAGGTGGTGTTTTCCCCCTTCGAGGGCACTTGTCCCTTTCGGGGGGTTGATGTAGAGTTTTTCTCCATAAATAATCACGAGAGGTCCACTGTGTCCCCTTTTTCTGGGGGTTTGGGGTGGGGATGTTCTCCATACTATACGAGAGGGCACCCGTTTTTTTGGGTGTTGGATGTAGAGTGGTTTTCCAAATTCACAAGGTCAGTGTTTTATTGGTTTGGATTAGAGTGGTGTTCTCATAACTATCAGGGGTCCTGTGTCCTTATCTGGGTGTTGGATGAAGGGGGGTTTTCCCCTGACATCAGAAGGTCAGGTCCCATCGGGTGTTGGAATGGGGCGTGTTTCCCAAATATAAGGTCACTTGTCCTTTTCGGGGGTTGATTTGAGGGTGTTTTTCCAGACACCAGAGGCACTTTTGTTTCCCCTTTCTGGGTTTGGATTGGGGGTTTCCATACTAGTCCCCAAAAGGTTTGTGTCCTTTCGGGGTTGGTGAGAGGTGTTCTCCATATATCCCAGAGGGCGTGTCCTTTCTGGGTTTAAGTGAAAGGGGGTTTTCCATATTTTCCGAAGGTCATGTTTTTTCTGGTGTTGGATGTGAGGTGTTCTCCATAAATAGCAAGGGTCACTGGTCCCATCGGGTGTTGGTGTAAAGGGGGTTCCATACTATCAGAGAGTCACTTGTCCTTTGGGTGTTGGGGGTGGGGTGTTCTCCATAAAAAACAAGAGGTCCCCTGTGTCCTTTTTTTTGGGGGTTGGATGTAGAGTGTTTTTCATATAGTCACAAACACTGGTTTTATTGGGTGTTTGGGTGTAAGGGTGTTCCATAAATAATAAAATCCGGTCCCTTTTTTTTTGGGTTGGATTAGATGGGGTTTTCCCTAACTTTTCAGAAGGTCACTGTGTTTTTCTGGGTGTTTTGGGTTAGATGTTTTCCATGACTAGTCCCAAGTCACTGTGTTATTGGGTGTTGGGTGTGATGGGTTCTCATAATATCACAAAGTACTGTTCCCTTTTTGGGTGTTGGTGTGAGGGGTTCTCCTACTAAACAGAGAGTATTGTCCTTTTCGGGTTTTTATGTGGGGTGTTTCCATGACTTTCCCGAGAGGTCACTGGTCCTTTTCTGGGTGTTGGATGAGAGTGGTTTCTCTATAAAATCGAGAGGCACGTTCCTTATTGGGTGTTGGGATGTAGACTGGTGTTTTTTTCCCCTGTATCATGAGGGGGCATTTGCCTTTTCTGGTGTTGGATTAGAGGGGTTTCCCCCATAACTAATCAAGAGGTCACTGTGCCCCTTTTTTGGGTGTTGGATTTGGAGCAGTGTTCCCCATGACTAGTCACGAGAGGTCACTGTGTTCTTATCGGGTTGTTGGATGTAGAGCGGTGTTTTCCATAACTAATCACAGAGGGCCTGTGTCCTTTCTGGTTTTGGTGTAGAGTGGTGTTTTCCCTGACTACACGAGAGGTCACTTTTTGTTACTGGGGGTTGGATGTATACGGGGTTTCCCCTGACTATCATGAGAGGTCACTGTCTCCTTATCTGGGTGTTGGATGTAGACTGGTTTCCCATAACAGTCACGAAAAAGGGCACTGTGTCCTATTTGGGGGTTTGGGTGTAGATGTGTTCTCCATGACTATCACAGATCCTGTGTTGTTTTTCGGTTTTTGGGTGTAATGGGTTTTTAATATAGTATGAGAGTCACTGGGTTTGTTATCTGGTGTTGGATGTAGAGCTGTTCTCCATGACTATTATGAAGGTGACGTGTCCTTACTGGGTTTTTTGGGTGTAACTGTTGTTCTCCATAACTATCACAAAAGGTCCTTGTCCTAATCTAGGTGTTGGATTAGAGTCTGTTCTCCAGACTATCATGAAGTCACGTGTTTTTTTTTTTTTCTGGTTTTGGGGAAAAGCGGGTTTCTCCCTAAAGTCAAGAGAGGGCCTGTGTCCTTATCTGGGGATTGAAAGTAGATGGGTTCTCCATTGTCACGGTTTTGCAGTATGGTCCACGGGCACCGCAAGGGTGGGTGTTGGCCCCGCCCGGGGTGCTGGGAAAAAGGGGGCAGGCGATAAGGTCAGGCGGGGGCAAGGTTCATTGTCGGGACAAGCAGGGAAAGGGCAGGGGAGGCGGCAAAGGTTTGTGGTCGAGGGGCGGAGGCAAGGAGGTTTCGGTACATGGTAATCAGGACTAGACTAAAAAGAACGGTTTTCTAGTAGGCGGTAAGGCACTAAAGATCCGGCAGGGTTACAAGGAAGAGGCAGGCTTAAATAGGGCAGCGCCCGGGCAATAGCAAATTTTAACCGCTGGCCCTTAAAATTTAACACTGCCGGCGCGCGCCAAGTGACAGACCTGCAGCAGGAACGCGGCGTGGTAAGTGTGCAAGTATACAGGCAGGAGAACGGACACACCTGCGACCCGACATGCGGGTAGCGGCGCCACCTCCCAGCGGCGTACGGACCCGCCCGGGATGAGGACCCGCCCGGGAAATGCCCTTAGGGCATCCGTGACAGTACTCCCCCCCCCCCCTCCTCCTTTGGCCTTCCCTCTTTCTGGCTGAAAGAATTTCTGGATTAATTATGGTCCAAAAAATTGCCCTCTGGCTCCCAGGACCTCTATTCTGGCCCGAACCCCTTGCAGTCGATGTGGAAATGACACTTCGCTCTAATCGTCTTCATGGCCATGACCTCTATTATGGAAAAGATGTTTGGTGGCATCTGCTACAAGAGTGGGAGGAGCACCTTTCCGGGAAAAGCGATTCAGGACCACCGGTTTTTAAAGGGAGCCGTGGAAAGAGTTCGGGAAAACGCATCGGGGGGGAAGCTGAAGCTTGTAGGCCACTGGATTGATGCGCTTGGGAACCTGGGAATGGTCCCAGGAACCGGCCCCAGTTTTACAGCTTGGGATCTTAAGGTGGATTAGTACTTCGCCGATAACCCACCTTGTCTCCGGAGAGTAGACTGGGGGAAGGCTTCTCCGTTTGTCTGCTTGCCTCATTCCCATGCGGGCAGAATGCCTTTTGCCAGAGACGCGGTTGATCCCAGATGGCCGTTAGGTTGCGGACCAGATCCTCCACGGCCGGCACTTCAGAGGGCACCGAGATGGGCAGGGGTGGGCGCGGAAGTTTTATGGACCCAGCAGACTCTGAGTCTAAAGAATTATACGAGAATTCTGCCCAGGTAACAAGGTTAGCCCAGTCGTCTTGATGTGCCAAAACAAAGTGGCGTAGGTAGTTGCCCAGGACCTGATTAACCCTCTCCACTTGTCCATTTGTCTGTGGATGGTATGCCGAGGAGAAGTCTAACTGAACCTGTAGCTGGGCACAGAGAGAGCCCCAAAACTTGGACACGAATTGGACTCCATGGTCAAGACAATATGCAGAGGAGTCCATACAAATGGGGAAAATGTGCTGGAAGAACAGGCTGGCAAGACGAGGAGCAGAAGGGAGACCCGGCAGATGAACGAAATGGGCCATCTTTGAGAACCGGTCGGTGACTACCCACACCACGATATTACCGGAGGAAGGAGGGAGATCTGTGATAAAATCCATAGCCACATGAGTTCCCAAGGGCAGTTGGGGATTTGGGAGTGGCTGAAGCAAACCTGCTGGCTTGTGACGAGGAGACTTGTTCTGGGCACAGGAGTGCAAGATGCCATGAAAGTTCGAACCTCTTTAGCGGGGTCCGGCCACCAATAGTAGCGAGAGATCAGGGAGCAAGACTTTTTGACCCCTGGATGTCCAGCCCCTCAAGAGCAATGTCCCCAATTAAGTATCCTCTCCGAAGAGGTGTACATAAGTCTTGCCCGGAGGGATTTTGTTTGAAGATCTACTGGGGCAGTGGAGATTAGCCGTTCAGAAGGGATGATGTGCCTGGTGCAGGTTCATCCCCTATCCGTCCGAAGCACGGGAGAGAGCATCCGCCTTGACATTTTTTTTCAGCCGGCAAAAAATGAAATGGAAAGACAAACCTGGAAAAGAAAAGCGGCCAGCGGACCTACCGGGGATTTAGCCGTTGGGCCGTCTGCAGATATAGGAGATTATTGTGGTCGGTGTACATGGTGACCGGGTGACGAGCTCCTTCGAGGGGGATAGCGCCATTCCTCCAAGGCTAGTTTGATTTAGCTTTACAAAGGCCTCTTGAGCCGCTTGTGGCCAAAGCCTCAGGTTAGCATTCTTTCTGGTGAGAGCCACAATTGGAGACACCAGTGAGGAGAAGTTGGGCATGAACTGCCTATAGTAGTTGGCTAAGCCCAAGAATCTCTGTATGGCTCGGAGGCCCACCGGACGAGGCCATTGCAGGACGGCAGACAATTTATGGGATCCATTTGTAAACTCTTGTCGGAGGGTGATGTAGCCGAGAAAAAGGAAGGCTGTCTTGTAGAAGAGACACTTTTCCAACTTGGCGTAAAGATGGTTAGCGCATTAAAACGCCGATATCCTGTCGCAAATGGGCCTGGTGGGACTCGGGTCAGGTAAAAAGATCAGGATGTCGTCCAGGTAGACAATCACACAGGTGTTTAATCGTTGACAAACTCCTGGAAAACTGCGGGAACATTACAGAGCCCGAAAGGCATCACCAGGTACTCGAAGTGGCCATCTCGAGTGTTTAAGGCCGCTTCCCCCTCGTCTCCTTTTTGGATCCAAATGAGATTGTAAGCACCGCTAGGTCCCGTTTGGAAAAGATCTTGGCTCCACGGAGACTATCAAACAGCTCGTTGATCAACGGCAAGGGATACCGGTTCTTCACGGTGATCTTATTGAGACCGCAGTAATGGATACAGGGACGGTGGAGAGAGCAATCTTTCTTTGCCACGAAGAAGACTACGAATGAACCCCTTCTGAAGATTCTCCTGGATGTAAGCAGCCATGGCTTGAGTTTTCTGCCACTGACAGTGGATAGATGTGCCGGGGAGCAGGTCGAAATTTTCAGTCTAGGGACGATGAGGGGTAGGGTTTCCGCTGCTTCTCCGAGAACAAAGTCCGCAAATTCTTGGTAGGTTGTGGGGAGACCGCCAGTGATTTAGACGGTACTAGAGGAGAAGCAAGAAGCACCGGACGAGGTTCCACCAAACAGCGGGGGAACGACAACCTTGTCCCCAACACAAGACTTCGCCCGCTTTCCAATCAAGCACGGATGTTGCTGCAGCCAAGGAAGGCCCAGAAGAATAGATGTGGATGACCGGGGTAACACATAGAACGACAGTCCTCCTTATGGAGTGCCCCAATTGAAGGGGCAAAAGGCCTACGAAACAGGACCGGATCAATTTAGGATCTCTT
>JAODAL010058998.1:0-21757 GCA_025379985.1 Phyllomedusa bahiana
TTTTAGACGATAATATTTTTTTTTTTTGGTCATGGATCTTTTTACATGTTGTCTTCTCATAGTTATCTCTGTAGGATGCAATTAGATACTAAAATTCTCCATGAACATCTCCCCTCACAGATTCGCTATGCCTAAGGGACGCTGAACAGCAAAAAATGAAGTCCCTACAAGATCTGTAATATGGGCACTTCCTGTACTATAAAGCGCATATTTCCCCTTGGAGGTATGTTCCTCAAGAAGCATTTCTTCTGATATTTGACATGTGATAGAACATCTTTAGTTCTGTTTACCAAGAAGCAGGAGGTACATGTGTGTGCTCTCTCCACTGAAAGGACAAAATGCCATATTTTCACAAGTCAAACACTGTCCTTAGGGGCCTAACTACAAGGGCAGGCTCGGACTGGCCCACAGGGGAATAGGGGAACCACCGATGGGCCCCTGGGCTTGACATACCTGGAGTTGTATTTAAACTGCCTGTACATCCTCAGAAGAGTCAAAAAAGCAAAAAAAAGAAGGCAAAAGCAAGAGGCAGAGTACAGGAGGCATTAACAGTCATTTATAGTAGCTGTAGGGTGGACCCCTAAAATAAACTCCACCGATGGGCCCATAAAAACTCAACCGGTTTGCCCCTAGAGTCAACTCTACCTGTTGGCCCTAGGCATCCCAGTCTGAAACTGTACAAGGGGTGCAGAGGTAGCAGTCGCTATTGGGCCCTGCAGCCTGAGGGAGCCCAAAAGTCCTCCTGCCAGAAAAGGAGATACCAGCATTGTAAGTTGCACATGGTAGATGGGGGGCCTATTTCACTTTTTGCACTAGGGCCCCGGAGCTTCAAGTTACGCCTCTGACTGTCCTAATTATGTCATTTTCTTTAAAAACTTTTTTTTGTACTTATTAAATACTTGTACCTAGTGGATATCTGACAGCAAAAATATCTTTACTTTCGGCCCATTTCAAAATAAAAATTCCAACTGCTTTCCGGGCTGTTTTTTTTTTTTTTTTCTTTTGTGAAAATGTAATAACATAATGAAATAAAAACTGGGGGCAACATTTATGAACCTGGCACCGTCTCGCCAGTCCTACCTCTGTTTTTAATAGTGTACTATCTGACAGAATGTATGAAAATGTCTCACACTCTGTGCCAAACATTGGCTCATGGAGTGTATGCGCCAAAATGTGTCTCAGCCATGCTACTTTGAAACTGGTATGGATTTGTATGACCGTTTTGAATCATACTTTGGCGTATTTCTGGCACATCTGGAGCGACACTTCCCCACATCTTTGGTGCATTCAAAAGTGTTGTGTCTGGCGGAGATTGTGCCAAGTTTTGAAATAAGATGGTTCATACATGTACAGAACTGGGCTACAACAGTTTGTTTGGGTCAAAGCTTGCCAAAAAAGACCCGTTCATACATGTCGCACCGGGCGCTAAAATAAAATAAGAACATTAAAGGGATTTTCCTTGTTTATTAAAAAATAACAGTGCCCCCGCCGATTGTGTCATGATCGGTTGTCATGTGACACTGCAGTCAATCACGGGCCTTAGTAGTCACGTGCCGTTTATCCAGGAAGAGATCATTAAGGCCTGTGAATAGCCGCAGGGTGACATATACAATCATTGTGATCAATGATGATGTCATCAGCGGCGGCTCAGGAATGGAGCTGATTTAAAAGGTGGAGTGTGTTTTTTTATATATTTTAGAACCTCTCCATCCATACGATGACTTTTAAAAAAAAAAAAAAAAAATGTAAAACCCTTAAACTAGTAATTAAGTCCACATAAAAGGTCCACAGCAGCTGTGGAAAAATCCACAGCAAACCATGAATGTGTTACATGTGGATTTTGCTAAAGATTCTGCTGAAGATGTACAGCTAGCTGATTTAGCCCCTGCTACATTGTTAGGAGTGAAATCCATCATATTTCTGCAACCAAATGAGCATGCTGTGGAAATAAGAAGATGCAGCATACTTGTTTTAAGTCATCAGCATGTGAATGAGTCACATCTACCTTCACTTAATAACAGGGTGAATTCATACGGCATGTTGTGGTGTGTACCTGTGCACGCCAGAAGACACCAGTGTTTTAGAAGTACGCGCTGGCCAGCATGTATGTGGGGGGCACTCACCTCCATTATCCCCGGAGGGTAATCATAGCTCTCTAATTGTGCTGCAATACACCCCAAAATACAGTTTGAAAGTTGGCGTGTGAACATACCCTTACTGATATTTTGCGTAAACTTAGGTCACACTACCGGTGTACTCTTACAGTACAGTTGTGTCTTGTAACAATGTCACATGACCAGGGCAAAGTTTTATTTCCCTGAAATAAACATTAAAGGACAGCAAGTAGAGACCTTGAAAACCAAAAGGAATTGCACGCGTTGATCAGCGCGTAATTCCAAAGCACGGGGGGGGCGGCACCTGGCCGGCCCCATTAATATACATTGTCAGCTGCACGTAAGCGCCGCAAACAATTTACATGTCACTTCTCTCCCCTCGTATTGTAAGCCCGGGGAGACGACGCATAATTCATAGCTGTCTATGAGAGCTATGAATTGCGGCACACATTCTGCCGCATATAAAGCGCAATACACCGTGAAATACACGCGCAATTATGCTTACAAATAAGCCGTGTGAACATACCCTTACTGACATTTCGCAGAAACTTCTGTCATACTACCAGTAAAAAGGTATGGAGCAGAGCAGGCTTCTACGTGGTGGGTAGGTGTTATTAGTGCACCCGCACATAAGCATGATTAGAGATGGCGCAATCCGGCTGTTTAACACGCAGATACTAAGTGATCTAAAGTGTCTTAATGAAGATCTAAATGTAAATCCCCTGGTGGCCGGCCGTAAGGACTACATAAGAAAAAAGAAAAAATATTAAAAGTTCAAAATACCTCCCATTTGCCATTTTACAAATAAAATATAGTAATACAAAGATACAATAGTGTCGCTGTGTTCGTATAAGGGTATGTTCACACTGTGTCGCAATTACGCACCGAAATTCGCCCTGCAGATGAAGTACGGACCACAAATACAGTAATTCATAGTTCTCATTAACCTGCCATTTTCCCAGAATGTGTATTGCGCACATATAAAGAAGCGACATGTTACTTCTTCCTGGCACGAAAAGTGAAAGTCTATGTGAGTTGGCACAGAGTGTTGTAGAAGCACGTACTTCTTAAACACCCGGCGTATAGCGGTGCATACAGTATACACTGCTACCTGCCCCAAAGACGCCTTGTGAACTCACCCTAAGTCTGATCTATTAAAATATTTCATCACTTATCCTGTCTGTTGAACACTGTAGAAGAAGAAAAATGACAACGGCAAAATTGCATTTTAGCGTATTTCCTCAAAACAAGTTTTAAGATTAAAAAGTCACATGTATCCCAAAAACCACACTCCAGTTGTAAAAAAAATGAGCCCTCACTCAGGTCCATAGGTGGAAACAAAATTAAAAAATAGGGAATGTTTTAATTTTTTTTTAAAGGAACTAAAACATAATGAAAACTGTACACATTTGGTATCACCATAATTTTATGACCTTCAGAATACAGATAACCCATCATCTATGCAAAACAGGGAACACCATAAAAAACACAATTACAATTTTTTAACATTCCGAACCACTTTGAATTTTTTATCAGTTTGATACTACAACATATGGTACCGTCAATGGCACCATTAAAAAGTACATTTTATCCCGCAAAAAACAAGCCCTCATACGGTTATGTAGATGGAAAATAAAGAATTATTACTCTTGAAAGGACGGGGAGGAAAAAACTGACGAAAAAAAATAGGCTGCAGCTGGAAGTGGTTAATTAAGTAATTATTTTCTGAAACGGAAATATCCCTTAAGAATGTAAAGTTAGATTACAAAGAGTGTGTCGTGATTAAGACGAGTGATTACGGGGTCAGAGAGAAGAGTTTCAGTTAGTACTCAAGGACCTTTAAATATCACTTGGTTCCAGGAGACGCTTTACTTCAAGGCTCTATTAAGGATGTAGCTGCTTGGTTCACATGCATAGTGTCATGCTTTGACGAAATGGTAAAACTCATTCATCTGAGTCACGTCAAAAAAATGGAAAACCCATAAAGAAGTATTTAAAGGAGTTGTCTCACTATAGGCTTTCAACCTACCTCAGTGTGTCTGGCAGCATAGGATTTTTGAATTCAGGGGCGTGCTTCTTGTCTGCCTCTTCTCCTCCACCTTCCCCCTCCCCTCAGCACACAGACAGCTCTCCTCAGACTGCAGTAACTTCTATACAGCAGGGGGAGGGGGTTTGCTGCCAGGGTTAACCCTGTGTGTGCCTGCCTAGATCTGCTGCTCACTGCTGAATCAGCTGCACTGTTAGCTCCACGGAGTCAGGAGACAGCAGGGAGAGGGCTGATCTATGAGTGTTGAGCCAGAGGTCTGTGAAGCTGCGTATGCTAATAGAAGAGCAGGGGGGATGTAAAGGTTCCTTTACGCCCTGCTTAGCATAAAAATCTCCACGGACATCTCAAGCGACAACAAACACTGTCCTCCCATTAGAACAGACACAGGGCAGCTGTGAAGTGAGTTACTATAATCACGATGTGTCACTAATACAGCAGAGCAGGGGGGATATGAACCATTCCATGCCCCCCTGATCTGTTCTATTAGTATAGTCAAAGCTCCACAGACACATGGTGATTATAGTAACACACTTCACTGCTGTCACATCTACTGACCACAGATCAGCCTCACCTCTGCTCTCCTCAATCTCTGTAGAGAGCAGGAGGGAGCAGTCACCCACATGGTTATTCCACACAGACACCGATGCCAGAGCCCTCCCCCTCCCTTCCCTACAGAAGCATACTGTGGGGGAAGGGCTCTGTGCTCTGACCTGTATTAAGAAGCTGATGAGTCACCTGCACTGACAGCCAGTGAGATAAAAATCAACAGGTCTGCTGCTATAGGGATTTCTGGAGCTGATGCACTCCTACTACCAGGAGTAATCAGTAGGACACTTTTAATAAACATATATTGCAAAGCTGCTTGTTTTTTAAAGATCTTTTAATTAAAACCCAATCATTGTAGCGAGACAATCCCTTTAAGTCCACATAAAATTTCCAAAGCAACCAATGAATGCGTTACATGTGGATTTTGCTAAAGATTGTGCTGCAGCTGTACAGAAGATTTAACCCCTGCTACATTGTTAGCAGTGAAATCCACGGTAAAAATCCATATTATTTCTGTAATATATTGAGCATGCTGTGGAAACAAGAAGATGCAGCATATGCACTTTATTAGAGGATTGCAGGACCCAATATAATTGTCTTGATTGTAACTTTTTTATTAAAATGTCATAGCTATAAATGTCATATATACAGAGAAATCTCTGCGTTACAACGATACAGCAAGGACCCCCAGACTTCTATCAGAATTGTGCAGATTCGTTATATGCTGTTATGCAACTTTTTAACGCGATTTAATAATACTTTTCCTTATTTAAAGGGGTTGTCTCATAACTGGTTTTCAGCCTACCTCAGTCATTCTCTGTGTGATGAATTTTTGAATTCAGACGAGTGCAGCATCTCCTCCCCCTCCCCTCCTCCCTGCACCTACGTCATGATGCCAGTGCTCGCTCCCGATGCTAAGACTCAGTCATTCAGTCTTAGCATTTAGCCAAATCACTGAGCTTGCTGCCCCATGCATCCAGCTCAGAGTGAGGGAAAAAAGTTATAAAACGTTACTGTCCCATCCTCTACCTGCTATACTTCCACAGCAGCAGAACCTCCAGCCAAATACAGGCAGAGGAGGGGGGGGGGTCTCTTCTCTGGCTTCTATGTAGCTGAGAGAGTGGGGGGGGGGCTGTCATCCTGCCGGGTTAACCCTGTGGCTCCCTGCCACTGCTGTGGGGGCTGCACTGAGCTGCTGCTGTGGATGCTGCTCTCTTTACACTTCACTGTGCTGTGCTTACATCGTACTGTCCATAAATCACCACTGTTCTCCTGAATCTGTGTTAAGAGAGCAGCATCCACAGCATCAGCTCAGTGCAGCCCCCACAACAGTGAGCAGGCAGCCACAGCTGTAACCCGGCAGCATAACAGTCCCCCCTCCAACTACACAGAAGCCGGAGAAGAGCCCTCCCTGCTGTGCATACACTGTGCTATGCAGGACGGGCTCTGTATGTGCACGCTCCCATCTCCGACCTGCAGTGAGGAGCAGCTGATGTCACCAACACTGCCAGCCTATGAGAAGAAAAACAACAGGTCTGTGGCTATAGTGACCAGAGGAGCCAATGCAGCTCCTACTACAAGGGATAGCTAAAAATCAGTAGGACATTTTTAATCAACACATATTACAAAACAGCTTGTTTTTTTTAAAGATCTTTAAATTAAAACCCAATCATTGTAGCGAGACAACCCCTTTAAGTCAAAGGAGAAATATTATAACATACTATCAACACTAACAGATCATCCTGGGTATATTCAGATGTGGGGGAGTAATTTGTGGCACGGCTTTCACACTGTAAATCCATGGCAATTTGTAGTACAACACACATGTATGGGGTTTTCAATACACACATGCATGGGATTTTCACAACCTAATTCACACGTACTGAAAATAAGCGGGGACATGAACATGCTGTAGATCAGGGGTGTCAAACTGCGGCCCTCCAGCTGTTGGGAAACTACAACTTCCATCATGCCCACTGTTATAGATTATACAAATGCATGATGGAAGTTGTAGTTTCCCAACAGCTGGAGGGCCGCAGTTTGACACCCGTGCTGTAGATCTTCAAATTCACAGGATAATCATCAGAAATCTGGCAGATTTTCACAGCAGAATTAAAGGGATTGTCCAGGTTCAATTTTTTTTTAATTTGTGCTACTGCTATAAAAAAAGAAAAGTGGTACTAAGGCTTGGTTCATAATCACACCAATTGCACCCAACAGACCCTATTGATTACAATGCGATAGTCGGGTTTCTGTTGTGATATCCGCTGTTTAGATGGAAACAATAGCTCAAATGCTGCACTATTTTTTTTTTTTTGTCATTCCCGAATGAACATGCGACAGAGATGTGAACCAAGCCTTACCTCAGTACATAACGTAGTATATGACGGTATTCATATAATGCACGTATTGTTCTGCCCAAGCCTTACTTCTCCACACCCCTATGTTCCAGCACTGCCTTCACCATTGTTTTCCCCTGGTCTTTCTGCAGTTGGAATGGCATCATTACAGCTGCTGCCTTGTTGCAGTGGTCACATGTCTTTTCCTGACGTTATTGAATGGCAATATCTTGAAAAGACATCCAGAGTGTAGTCAGGAACCGCCCTCCGTTTCTTGTGCGTGTTCTCCAGGTGCTCAGTGGAATGGTTTGCAATCGCAGAAATGATTAAATGTAGAGAATCCACAGCACTCCCTTTAATGTTGCAAAATCTAGCAAGTTTATATTTACTTAAATTTACTTATATTTACTTAAATTGTGAGACATTCCAACAAACATAGCTCTCCAATTGCCGCTTGCGCTCTATAATGCGCCTGATTCTGGCGTATGGGAGGCTTTTCAGCGAAGTGAACGGGGCTGCGCTGGATATCGGACTAAAAAAACGCCCGGTATCTGCCGCAGCCCCATTCATACAAGTCACTCTATATGTCTTATCAGCCAAGGGGAGCTGAATACCTTGTCCCAGTCCTGCCGTGGTGTGCTTAAGCCATCAGAGGAGAGCGGTGTGAAGGTCACCACTGGCCAAAATGTCTTTCTGTATTTACCCCATTGGATTCGCATGTTATGCTCTGTATACCTCTTAGAATTAATTTGATTGGAGAGCAATGCAACTTGGAATGTCTTATGATTTCAGTAAATAAAAATTTCTATGCAAAGTTACGTGACCGCAAACCCATTACGGGGACAAGGAAGACAGAAGACCTAGTAAGAGCAACGGCAGAGACATCTGTGAAACAGAGGGGAGTGGGGAGGTAAGTATCACTTTTTTCATTTTATAGCAGTAGCACCAATTTGAAAAAAAGTTAAACCTATTCAACACCGGCATAAGGAGATATCTGCTGCAGATCTGTAGCACAATGCTTTGGAGTCATTGTAGATCACCACAGATTTGAAGCAAAGTCAGATGCCAATTTCTTCCTTAGGTTGTGTCTGAAGCAGAGGTGAGACTTGAAGTAGGTTATACTGTTGATGTTACTTTGCAGTATTGTATATTTTTATGAAAATTTATTTGTATATTTTGGTTTTTAGAATTGGAATCCTTGAAACCTTTGACCAGACTCCTCAATCTTAAAATAAATGTTTTTTTCTGAGAACCTGTGTTTGTGTATATTTCAAAGTTCACCGCCCTTCCTTCCTCAAAACAATACAAAAATGTTTCCTTCCTAGATGCCGAGGATGATATTATGTAATTCACATGAGATTTGTGTTTTACATGCCTGGTGGGCTAGTGCAGGTTTACAAGGATATGCAATGAACATCTGATATATATAAGGGATTGCCTTGTAAAGTAATTTTTAAATATAAGGTATTGGTGGGTTTTAAAAAAAAAGCATTATTTCCCTTCTTGATCCCATGCCGCCTCTGTTGTGACACACAGGAAACACCTACTCAGCCGATCATTGACCAAGGCAGGGAACTGTGAAAGGCATTTTCTTACACAACCCCTTTAATAATGCTGTACTTACATGGTTTGAAAAGAGAGAATATATTCATTGAATCACAGACATATAAATGGAGGAGTGCACTAGCAACAGAGTCCAGTGCCTGTGGGGGCCCAAAGAAAAGTCTTTTTTTTTTTAACAAACACTTTCCAGTGTTTTCCATAATAAGTTATACTACTCACAAAAAGTTAGGGATATTTGGCTTTTGGTTGACGTCAGTTTTCTTAAAACATTTTTAAATGAACTCAATGAGGCCATCTCTTAACTTTAGAATGCACATGTCTAACTGTTCAATGTTTCAGTACTTTTTGCACAACTTGCTGATCTCTAACAAGGAGCTTAATGGCAAAATTCAAATGTGCCCAAAAAATTTAGGAGGTCAATTTAATTTAAATTTAAACAGTCCTCCTAATCATGCTGTTCACATTTTGACATCATGAGACCAAAACAATACCTTACAATTGATCAACAGTACTTTGCCATTACAAGGCTTCAAGCAGGATGTTCTCAGACGGAAGTGGCCACTGAGCTCAGAGAGATTTTTTACCATTTTTTTTACCAGTTTACAAATATCTAATGTAACAATGACATAAAAATAAAGCCTTACATATCACAGAAAAGGTGAAAAAAATTAGTAGAATAACAGAGTGTGAGAAGGCGTTAAAGCAGTCAAACAAGTATTTACTAAGGAAAGGGAGAATGTGAGAGTAAATAGGGGGTGATCAGGGACTGGTTAATGGTGATGTGATCTATTGCAGCATGGTGCAGCATGATAATGGGGAGGGGGAGGTTTTTTATCTCCCTGCGACGAGTGTAGTATAGCCTATTAGCTGTCGGTCATAATAATGTGACTCCACTGTGTGGTGAATATACATAAAAGGGTGGAGGTAGGAGGGTTTAATAGATTGATTAATAATAACTAATATATATATATATAATATATTGAGCTTGCACAGCTCTGGGATCGCAGTATAAGTCATTTCAGGCATGAGACAAAGGCAGGTATAAGGTTCAAACGGTCCTTGGTCCGTGGGTTTATTGTACAGCAAACAAAACGTATGGTCGTCTGTGATCGCTTTGTATGCGCCTTACCCGTGAAGGTCCAGCGCTGTGTGGGGTACACGGACCCCAAAGGTCTGGACGAGCTCGTCTCCATTGTGGAACGTTACAGTGCCACTGAGGAGTTTCTCCGGGGACTGCATCCACCTACGCCAACACGGGGTAAGACGATCCCTGCCCCAAAAGGGGAAAGTAGATGTCCTGAGGGGAGGGGGTCACAGTTGGGTGAGAAGGGGGGAAGGTTGCCCACCCCAAATACAGACCTTTCACCCAGAGCTTGGGGACCCATTGTCTGTTGGCGATGCAATGGACTGGGACATGTTGCAGCCAGGGCTGCCAATAGGGCAGTAAGGGCAGTACTCCTGTCAGGGGCCCACTGATATGCTAAAAATAGGAACTAGTATTGGGTGGGGGCCCCATTTGATTTGGCTGTATGGGGCCCTAAAACAGTTAATAGATGACTGATGGCAGCCCTGGTTGCAGCACGATGTCCAACACAGGGGGACCCCATGGATTGTGGCATTATACGGCGCACGTAATTATTTGCCAGGCCTTCCTATACCTCGCATGCTAAGGCTGGTGGTGAGCGACAGGAGTGTACGGTCAAAATCAACGGACGTTCCATTCAAGCTCTCATGGACTCCAGGAGCTTGGTGACACTGGTACAGGCCAGGCTGGTGGACCCAGACACACTGCGATCCTGCCATGTAGGGTTGGCCTGTATCCACAGTGACACCAGAGACTACCTAACCGCCGTACTTACCCTAGAGACTCCCTGCGGGGCTGCACAACATGAGGTGGCCGTCGTCCCGAGCCTACCTCACAGTGCTATTATAGGCTGTGACTTTCCCTTGTTCTGGGAGTTGTGGGTTACTAAGTATAATGAGGTAAAGAGTAATGTGTCCGCACAGGGACTCGGGGAGCCCGATGGGTTAACATTGTCCGTCCTGGCGGGGGACCCAGAGGAAAACCCCTCTGAGCTTGAGTTCACCTCTCTGCCACTGTCAAAAGGGAACTTTGGTACGGAGCAACTGAGGGACCCAAACTTGGAACACGCTTGGGGAAGTGTCAAGATTATAGATGGGAAACCCCAGGAACCAGGCGTGATTCTGGTCTACCCTCATTTTGCAGTTAACACTAATATGTTGTATCGAGTAAAGAAGACCCCAACCGAGATGGTGGAGCAATTGGTGGTGCCCAGGTCACATGTCCAACAGGTGTTGGAGCTGGCCCACTCCCATGTGCTGGAGGGATACTTAGGGGTAGAGAAAACCCGAGAGAGGTGAGTGCGCAACTACGACCGGGAATGACAGGGCACTTGAAGACTTCTGGCAGTCTTGCCCGGAGTGCCCAATAATCACCCCTAGGCCTCATATAAGGAGCCCCCTAATCCCTCTGCCAGTAATAGAGGTCCCCTTCGAGCGGATAGGCATGGACTTGGTAGGGCCCCTCCCTAAGTCAGCCAGGGGACACCAGCACATTTTAGTGGTTCTCGATTACGCCACCCGCTATCCCGAGGCTAACCCCCTTAGGAACACCTCCTCCAAAGGGATCACAAAAGAGCTGTTCCAAATGTTCACCCGCACGGGTATCCCAAAAGAGATACTCACTGACCAGGGTACCCCTTCATGTCGAAGGTGACCAAAGAACTCTGCCGCCTCCTCAATATTACCCATCTCCGTACCTCGGTGTATCATCCCCAGACTGATGGCCTGATGGAGAGGTTCAATAAGACCCTAAAGACGATGCTTAAAAAGGTGGTGGATAAGGATGGGAGAGACTGGGACTACCTACTACCCTACCTCATGTTCTCTATACGGGAGGTACTGCAAGCGTCCACAGGGTTCTTGCCTTTCAAGCTCCTCTATAGTAGACATCCCCGGGGACTCCTGGACATAGCCAAGGAGACCTGGGAGCAGGAGAATACCCCCCATAGGAGCATTATCAAGCATATTGCCGAAATGCAGGACAGAATTGCAGCCGTCCTGCCTATAGTGCGAGAGAACCTGCAGCAGGCGCAAGAGTCCCAGGCGAGGGTATATAACAGATCAGCAAGGGTCAGGGTGTTCCAGCCCGGTGACTGGGTACTGGTACTTGTGCCCACGGTTGAGAGAAAATTTTTGGCAAAATTTCAGGGCCCCTATGAGATTAAGGAGTGGGTCAGTGAGGTAAATTATAAGGTGTTCCAGCCCGGTAAGAGAAAACCTTATCAAATATACCACATTAACTTAATTAAGCCCTGGAAGGACCGTCAAAGTCTCACCATAGGGGTGGCCCAAACGGAGAGTTACCACCTGTCCGTATATCCGAGTCATTGTCAGACGCTTACTATACAGTGTTGTAGTTCCCTCACTATCACCTTGTATGACGCAATAGCAGAAATTGGCTTCCTCCAGTGTGTATGTCTCTAGCCTGAATGGTAGACTGGAGATACAGCCGACGCCCAGTCAGCTTACCTGCTGACCTTATATACAGCCGGGAAATCCCAGAGTGGAACCATGGGGAGTAAGCACCCACCCTGCTCTATGCTTACTCCCAATGAAAGGCCACCCCGGGAATGGCTGGTATCCATGCTAACGTACAACTTAAATGTATGTCGACAGTCTGTACTGCCGACACCTATCTAGCACTGGCCTTTCACTCCACAAGTCTCCTTACCTTAGTGGCATGTGTCTTGCGTCCTCCAGACATATGTCCAGAACCTTGCTGGGATATATATGCCATTGTAGACTTTTCCAGCTGCGGCCTTACAATATATATAGCACCAACATATTCCGCAGCACTTTACAATTTAGAGGGTCTAAGCAGAGCCGTCTCAACAGCATAATGGGACCCTGGGCAGAGCTCTGCAGTGGGCCCTGTCCAAATACATGACATCACACTAGGTCATGCCTCTAGCCATCCCTAAGCACAGCCATATTATCACTCCACTTATGTTTGAACAAGACTGACCGACAGGGCAGGGAGCCTATGGCTCCCTTCTCCACCATGGTTTTTATTTGGTTGTACTTCCTAAAAACACGCAAACAGTAAAATAAGCTTTATGGGTATGTTTCTTGTATTCCTGGGACAAGCATACCCCACCTCTGGCCCCTATACTTGTAGGGTCCCCGGGCAAATGCCTAGTGTGCCCAATGGAAAAGATGGCCCTGGGTATAAGTACAGACATTACACATTAAAAAACTACTTACAGATGAGACACAAGGTGTGAGGGCCCTGCTCGCGAGAGCTTACTACTATAATGTAGGCTAATAACAGTATAACGTAGGAAGAGTACTTGCTGCCTAATCTAGGGACAGACATACCATAAGTTCATTCTGTGTACCAGTAGGTAAGTGGGACACTGTCACCCTAAAAGTAGCTTCCCACTATCTAGATTGTATTTGAAGAACTGATTTATTGAGTTGCATGGTTTACAGTCCCAGAGGTTTGTAAGAGTATAATCAAGCGCCTTATTATAATATTAAATTATTATAATATGGATACCATATAATGAAGGACTAACACAAGTTAAAAAATAGGAAAAAGTTTATTATACTTAGCTTCAGTGATGTAATGAGTTCAGATTACAGTTTAGGGAGCCCCATCCACTATGTCTTATGGCCCAGCCTCATTACAAAGAGATATAAGGGAGGTCATTTAACTAGAACTTCTAAAGACCATAAGGGCCTGTGAACTGTCCGTGTAGCTTCTCCTTTCTCTGTTCCAAGAAGCATAAGCTCGGTCAATGCTTTGTGTGGGGCTGTTTATATACATGAATAGTGCATACATTATGGTCTTGTGATATTCTCATATGACTGCTTCTCTCTCTTCGTCAGCCACTTATGCCTTTATAGCACTATTTCTGCATGATATTAATTAGAATTTTAGGATCATAAAACTTATAATTCCTCAGTAGTTCCTCAGAAAGAGGCCAGCCTTTCCGAAGAACTACACATATAGGAATTCTATTATGTATGTCTTTGCTCAGAGTCCAGCCCTTTTATACAGAAAAAGCTTACCAATGGGAATTCAAGCATCACATGGAACATTGGCCATTGTATGACCTTGTCTGATGCCCCTTATACACAAAGCAATCTGACAGAGTTTTTATGTAAAATTTGGAGAAATAGATTTGCCTTCCTGCTCTCCACTACCGAGGATTTATAATGACTATCACTAGAACCATTACAATAATTATGTGGGGCTTATTTCCATGATTTATAATACTTCTTTCTGCACACTGTCACATTATTATGGCCACTTCCTATGTTTGACGTCAGCAGCATGTAGCTCATGAAGGAAGTCACATGTCGTGAGCTGGCTTAGCAGGTATTTAAGGTGTGCGGTAGGCTCTCTGCACACATATCCCTTGTTGCTGTCATGAGTAATAAGAGCGATTTATCAAAGTTGCAAAAAGGAATGCAAACTTTCGGTCAAAGGTGGCATTATTCCTAAAACTGCAGAGTTTGTAAACAGTTTGCATGTTGCTGTAGTGAAAGTGTATTGTGAGTGGACAGAGGTCAATGTTGACAATGAGGGTGGACTAACATGCTACAATAAAGCAGCTCACCACCAAAAAGAACCAGGGGCTACCAGACTTGTGTGTAAAACAACGGATCAGTGAACCCTACAGCGTATGGGGCTCTAGAGCACATGGATGGTCACTGCATCTCTGCTAACAAGCTTGCATTGGCAGAATCATGAGAGTTAGCGATGGAAGTAACAAGATCATGATCAATGATGGCCACTACTCCAGGGGACAAGATCTTTTTAGGACCATCCTCAGGTATTGCTGGCACAAAAACTACAAGATAGAGAATCCACCTTAACGTTTTTAGTGCCACGACGGTAAGTGATCACAGTACAAAAAACATATATTCTGAAACGACTTCAAAAGAAATCACAATATGTAATATTGCTACCAGCTTAAATATAACTTTTTTTTTTTCAGATTCGAGATCAGTATATAACAGTCCATTAGCAGAGTACACAGCAAACTGTCGTTAACATAAAATATTGTTACATGGTGCTCACATGTTATGTACCAAAGTTAACAGTGATGTATCCTTTGTGACCAAATGGCAAGAGAGCATCATTTTCTATTGGTTCATTTGGGAACAGAAGGAAACAGCCACTACTGAGCATGTTAGAGTGGCAGCACCTGAGACCCCGGATACAGCACCAGCTCGGAAGCTGATATCATGTTCACATAAATAATCCGAACTCAACAACATATGTATAAAAAAGAAGTGAAAAACAAGAAAAGGAAAAAGAAAGGTCTCCGGTCAACCCCCGCCCACCCCGCCGGCCACTCCCAGATCAGATCTTCCAATGTGTGAGGAGGTCAGGAGAGATAGCTTAACTAAAAGTGCGGTAATGGTCCGTACGGCAAAAGGCAAACCATTCGTCCCAGGTCTGCAAGTGCTTCCTGGTTTGGGAGAGCGAGTCTGCACGGAATTCCTCCAAACGTTGAAGATTGTGGATCTCCTGGAGCCAGGAGGAAATAGACGGGCAAGCAGTAGATAACCACAAGCGGGGTATCACCAATTTTGCCGCCAGGACCAGAAACCGCAAAAGCTGAGTTCTGAGGCAGGATATTGGCAGGGGGATATCAAAAAGAAACAAGGAGGCAGGGCCACCTTGTATTCTAAGGCCCGTAATCACATGAATGAGGTCAAGGACCCTGCTCCAGAAGGGTTGTAATATGGAGCAGTTCCACCAAATGTGAGATAGGGTCCCTACCTCTGTCTTACAGCGCCAACATATATTGGATGCTTCAGGGTATATGGAGTGTAGTAGGGCTGGGACTCTGTACCAGCGTGTAATTAATTTATAGTTCAATTCCTGCGCCTTGGTGGAGATGGAAGATTTGTGGGCCAGGGTGAAGGTCTTTTCCCATTCCTCCCCCGAGAACTCTCTACCTAACTCCTTCTCCCAGGTTTTTTGGAAGGGAAATTTTTCGTCACCAACTGAAATCAGTAACCCATATATTTTTGAAAGCGTGTGTCTTCCCAGGGAGTCCAGCAAGCACCATGATTCGAAGGTCGAGTGAGGCCTGTGGAGGTCCAGAACGACCCTGTTAGTGGAGTAGAAACTTTGTAGCTGATAGTAATTAAATCTTGATAGGTTAGATCGTTCCATGTCTTCCTCCAATTCGGAATAGGGTTTTAGCGAGTCTGAAGATAGTACATTGCTGAAAGTCATACGAGAGGCCCTTCCACCGCTCAGTCGGGATATAGCTAATGCTAAGTACTCTGGTATCCCCGGATTACCCGTTATGGGTGTCAGTTGTCCCCCTGGTTTAAATAGGGACATCTTAGAGGGGAACGCCCTACAGATTGAAATTGAGGTGCGCGCTATCAATGGAACAGTACCCATGAGGCGTTTTGGTAGGAACCTTGGCGTCAGCCATGGTAGGGCCGCTGTGGGAGCGCCATAAAGCAACGTCTCAAGCTGTACCCAAAATTTCAAATGGGCATTGTGAAATGAATCCAGCGTGCGCACCATGACTGAGGCCAGGTAGTACAGGTGGAAATCAGAAAGCGCCAGTCCTCCCTCTTTCTTGGGTTTAGTGAGCACTGAATGGGCTAGCCTTGGGGAAATATAACTTTTAATTAAATACTATTAAAATATATTAGCCACTTTCTTACCCAATTCAAACTCTTAAGAAACAAAGGTCACGGTATATAATGATAAAACGAGTAAATCACATAACTGGCGCTTAGAAGCAAGGGAGTTGATTAAACACATCCTCATGCATTAAACCCAGGAACTGTAATTCTTGAATCAGCCAGAATCCGGGTCCCAAAAGAAAACCCAAGATTCTCACCCTAATTTAAATCTATCATCCTCTGACCTGACTGGCGACGGGGTGATTGCCCAGAAAACGGTAATCCCACCAAAAACTAAATCCGATCCTATTATCTTTTCAGAGAGGGTTCCTCAGGGGAAGCAGGTCATAACACACTGTGGTCTATATTCAATCAAAAATAACCACAATTGTGTGAATTATTGATGCAGTTTAACAGCTCCTACTCCCACTTAAGAAGCATCAACTAACACAATAAACGGACAATCTACAACAGGTTGAATCTACAACAGGTTGAATCAGCACTGGGGCGTTAACAAAGCATTTCTTAAGTTGTGCAAACGCCTGCTCAGCTGTCAGGGCCCAATGGGTCAAGTCAGCCCCTTTTTTGATGAGATCCATCAACAGCTTAGCTAGGACTGAAAATTTATGGTAGTAATTGGAAAAGCCCAAAAAACACTGGAGAGCTTTGAGGTTAATGGGGCATTCCCAGTTTTAAATAGCTGAGACTTTAAGGGGGTCCATACAATTAGATTCTGGGGTGTATCCCAAAAAGGTGACCCCTTGTACACCAAACAGGCATTTTGACATCTTAGCAAACAATTGGTTTTAACGTAATCTGTAAAGTACATTTCTGACATGCTCAATATGAGTGGCCCAATCCAGAGAAAATAATAAAATATCATCAAGATAAACCACTATGTACCAGCCCAGGAGATCACAGAAAATATCATTAACAAACTGTTGGAAGAATGCAGATGCATACACAACCTGAAGGGCATAACAAGATGTTTGAAATGTACCCATGGGTTGTTAAATGTAGTCTTTCACTCATTTAACTTCCTTCCCCATAGAGATCGATCTTAGAGAACCAACGGGTGGCCACAATCTGATTCAACAGATCAGAGATCAAGGGAAGGGGGGTTACTGATTTTTGACCTTCTCCACAAAAAAACCCGCCTCCATTGGAGAACTAGAAGGACAGATGTTGGAGACTATCCCATTTGTGTTCCCACATAGCCTCATGGTTGGGAGCAGACAGATTGAAGATCCTTCCTTTAAGGTTTTTAGACCCAGGGAGGAGATCAATACCGCAGTCGTAGAGCCTATGAGGAGGTAATAAGTCAGCAAATTTTTGGACAAAGATATCAACAAAATCAGAGATGTACTCAGGCAGGCAGGCTTCATTCATTTAACATTCAGATATATGTAAAGAAATACAGTGGGGGAAGCATTGAGGCCCCCATTTTATCAATTCTCCTCTGCTGTTGTATCTCAAAGATAGGATTATGAAAACCCAACCAAGGCAGACCTAAAATGATATCAGAGGACAGGTTTTCCATAACAAAAAAAGTCACAAATTCAGTATGAATAGAACCACCCTGCAAATATACCTGAGTATATGACTGAGGGTTTTCAAACAGATGCTTCCCCTTTCCAACAGAGTAAAATCCGCTCCAGTAATAGGGAAATTATAGATAGATACATTATTCATATACTTGTATCTCATTGGGCTTTGTTTAGTTTACTATCTATATAAATTTGTTTGTTTTTTTTGCTATCTTGTGGCCCCCTGTGCCCCTTTTGAGTACTATCCCTGATGATATAATCACTATAGGCAGGCATTGTCTATACTCTTGCTCCTTAAAGTGGTGAGAGTAGGGTTCAGCCACCGTTTGAGTAGGGGGAGCCCTTTCCGGGGCAGTTCCTCCACGTCAGGTAGGGGTTTGATAGGGTAACTTGTGTGCATGACCACTACCATAGGTTGTGTGTTTTTCTAACCCCCCTAAGTTATTTGTACAAAACATTACTGCTTTGTCATATTGGAGTTGTAGCTGTTTGTTGTTTACACATATGTAACCTGCTATTTTTTGGCTGTTTTCTTTCAGTTTTAGATATTGAAGTAAAGGTATTTTAGCTTCATTAGTTTTCTAGCAGTGATATATTTGTGAGAGAAGCTTTACCTATTTATTTTCTGTGACTTGGAGACTACAACTCCCACCATTTTGGCCTGGGAGGCAAGGGGCTTCATCTGAAAATAAAGCACACACAACTCCCGGAACTTCTCAAATTTCTCACGATCTCCCAAGAAACGATCCTGGAGTAGCATCTTTGTTTCTCAGGGAACCGGTGGGTGCTGGACAGAGATAACAGGGGATGTAACCACCACTTTGGCCTGCTGTTGAGTAAGCACATGAACCTGGTGGGCCAAAGCAGAAAGCAGGCCTGCCAAACACTCCATCCGGCTTGCAAGATCCTGTACTGTAGTCATACTGAACCAATGAAAGTAATTGGGCTTGCTATAAAGTTAGAAAAATATGACCACGGAGGATAGGTAGGGAAGACAGCCTAGCACAAGTCCCCCCACCTGTCCGTACCTATTTGCCGGTCTGACTCTAAGTGGTCGGCAACAACTGGACGACGGTCCCTGCTTACGCTAAAGTATACACAGAGACCAAACAAGACAAACAAACACAGAAGAGTAGTCATACAGAAAAGGGTTAGAAACCAAGCAGGCAAAAGCAGTACAAAATCAGCAAGAATCTGGAGGGTCGGGAGAACAAGCAAGAGGTCAGAAATCCAAAAGTGCAATCCAAAGTAAACTCCAGCCAAGTCCAAAGAAGACTTATAGCAACCACTAGGTAGAGGACTAATGGTATTCTTATGGGATTTAAGAGTCCCAGTCCAGGATGCAATTCGACCGGCCCTATGACATCCAGACCACACAGATCACAGACTGATAAGAAAGGAATGTGATTGGTGAAAGAACTGTCAATCACAACTAGCTTCAAGCATCTGCAGCCGAAAACAAAGTCAGCAGGGGAAACAAACGGTGTGGCAGGATTCAGATAAAGCAGTGTTCAGACCAGTGCAAGACAAAACATAGTAAAGTACAAAATCATGGTCAACACCGCATCCTCCGACAAACTTTACAGACAGAGAATAGTGCAGAAATCCGAATGGGCACGGATGTAACACATTCACTGTAAAAATATTATGGCCAGTCCAGCAAATTATATCAAAAACATATCTAAGAAGTCATTTTTTACTAGACAAAATGCAAATAGCAAATAAACGCTAACCTTAGATCTTCTGGCTGGGCAGTTTTCTACTCGCTTGTTACAGCTTCTCAGACGGCATTCGGATGCGCTGTAGCTCCAAAGCTTTGCATATACACTTCCGGTAAGCTCGCTTGTATTTAGCTCAGCTGAGCTACTGACATCGCGGGACACAACCCAGGATCCGGCACTTCTGAGTAAGCTCTTTATTGAAGAGCTACTCTCGCCCTTGTTCACAGCTAATTTTTTACAGGGCGAGAGTAACCCGAAACGCGTCGGTGTTACCATCTGTTTTTTACATGTTTGTACCGCTGCTTTTAAATTATCTTCAATAAAGAGCTTACTCAGAAGTGCCGGATCCTGGGTTGTGTCCCGCGATGTCAGTAGCTCAGCTGAGCGAAATACAAGCGAGTCATTTTTTATACAGGGATATACCAAAATAATTTCTCCAGAAAGCAGTTGAACAAAGCTGTTGCAGATAGGGTCATGTACCAAATTTGTAACTTTTTTTATGTGCTGTACAACCAGTTTTAGGGTAGGTTCACATGATGGATTTTAACGAGGAATTCAATGTGGATTCTCCATTGGATTTCTCGTTCAAAATCCTTGTGCAATCTGATGACCATTCAGTTGAATGGCCAGTCTGCACACATTGGACTACTTCACGGATTTTCCACACCACACTTTTTGCACAACAACGCTTGCAATTCTTATATAGTCCACCGCTTAAGGAAATGTTCCTGAAATGGCTTTCTATTAAAGACTGAATGATGGTACTGCATCTAAAAACACTACACACCTTAAATGACAGGGACAGAGTAGGCTGTTGAAAGAAATTCAGCACACCTTGAAAGTGTCATAACAATTCTCAGTGATATGCACTGTGGTAAAAGCAACATGGTGAAACATACTCTAACAAATCAGTACCACTGCACTCTTAAAGGGATTGTCCCATTTTACACATTGATGGCGTATCCTATAAGTGTGATATCTTGAGAGCGGCCCCCGAAAATCTCTGTTGAGAACAAAGAGGTGGTCAGAACTCGAATATTGTTTTTCAAAAGGATTCGGGTTTCCTTTGAATCTATATTCCCAAATTTATTTCCATTAGTTTTTGCACAGCGTTTTACAAACAAAGGCCCCCCAAAAAGGGTATTTTTTTATTAGGATAAAGAAAAGGACGTGTTTGATGGAAACAAACCCCATAATGGGGGCCCCAAAAAGGGTTTTTTCCAATCCCTTTTAAAAAACCTTCCCTACTATCCAACTTTTCCCCTAAAATAAAAGAAAAAAACCCCTTACTTCCCTCTCCCACTTTTGTTCTAGAACTACTGGCCCAATTTTCCTCCGTTATCCCATAGATGACGTCACTTTTATGACTCAAATATAATCAGCCAATCATTGGCCCAGCAGTAAACGTGTCGCATTTGTGACACACCAACATAAGGCATTGTCGACGTTATGTGAAACCCATAAAATTTAAAAGGGGTTGTATCGCTTCTTTGTTCATGATTCAAACTGCTACATTTTCCCAAACCCTTGGGAATGCGGGGGGCTTTTTTTCCCCCCTCCCAGCTGGGTGACACACCCCCCCTTCAGTTCTGCGGGGCCCCCCGAATTTTCCCCCCACCTCTCGACTCCACATTTTCCGTGTTCTCCCTAGCATCTTAACCTTATAAGAAAAGAGCTGTATACATCCCACGGGCTGCTTTTCAATCTAGATGAGCATAAATTTGTCCCCTTCACAGGGGAAAATTTTGTTCAGTTGAATTAGTATTCCTATGAATGCACGATCCCCCTTTATCAGGAGAGTTAGGACCGAAACACAACTTTTTATTTTTCTGATTGTAGAATCTGCTGCAGTCTGTTTTGCTGGGTGTGCAGAGAGAAATTTTCTAGGCCCTTAAATTTGGGCAGGGAGGACAACACACAATTTGCTGTTTCCGATTGTAAAGCCCTGCAATTTATTTGTTTCTTTGGGTGGCAGAGGGAAAAAAGGCGGTCCCTTTACTTGAGTGAGAGGACAAATGCTCGAACTGTGAAAACGATGGGGGGGGGGGGGGGGGGTACAAATGTAAAAGACCCTTTACAGTGTAATGCAAGGAGGCGGGACTGCCGCTCTGGGAAACATGTAAAAAAACAGATATAAGGGACACGTGATAACAAGAAGCTTTGCTAATGACATTTAAATTGCAAAAAAGTT
>JAODAL010058999.1:0-21757 GCA_025379985.1 Phyllomedusa bahiana
TATCTATCTATCTATTTATTTTATCTATCATCTATCTATCTACCAAAATTCTATCTACTATCTATACTATTTTCAAAATTTCTATCTCATATCTATCTTTTCAATCATCTATCTATCTCATATCTATCTATCTCTCATATCTATCTATCTATCTATCTATCTATCTATCTATCCCATATCTATCTCTCTATTATCTCATATCTATCTATCTATCTATCTATCTATCTATCCATCCATCTATCTATAATCCTTCCCTTCCTTCTCCCCCCCCCCCCCATTTTCTAGCTCCAGGTGCACTTTACTTTGAACATGCACCAATAAATCTTTTTGGATATTTTCCACAACATTGGAGGGCTGCGGTTCTGTATCTTTCTTTATATTGGAGCAGTTGTCTTTGGGCATCTTTTTGTCCTGTTATTTACTGGACATGTTGCTTATTTTTTGCTCTGTTTCTCCTATATCTGTCTCCAGCCCTTTCCATGCTGTGCAGTGAGTGCCAGTCCGGAGCAGATTGCTGGTGGTGTCACAGAGTAAACACAACATGCCCGGTGCCAGAGGTTAATGACGCCAGCCAGGCAGTGACTCTATCAAAGTTTTAGCTTCCAAGCAACCAAACTGTGCAGAATAGCAGCTGTGTTTCCTATGTGATACCACTAGATGGCAGGAGCAATACTAGAACAATACTATTTCCATAAATAACCGTGAGGAGGATGCTGAAACCTAAACTCATGAAGTTCTCATTTTTATGCATTTTTCTAAATGAAAAAAACCTTTCAGACAACATGTATCATCTGTCGTCACTGAAATAACTTGAAAAGAGTCAAAAGTAAAGATAAATTTAAAATAACTGAAAATCAACTAATGAAAATCAGATATAGCTTTTGTATTGTGATTCAACCAAATAATTAAAAAAAAAAATTATGAAACCAGCATGGACAAAAATGCTGCTACCCCTAGAAAAGAATTAAAAGGACATGTAAAACTAAGATGTGTCCTATAATCAGCTTCACAGGTGTCTTCAAACCTGTAATCAGTCAGTCTTCCTATTTAAAAGGTGAAAAGTAGTCACTGTGCTGTTTGGTATCATAGTGTGTACTATACTGACACCAAAGAAAGCTAAGGAGAGAGTTGATAACAGGCAGTCACGTTGCAAACAGTCCAGGGACTAGCGCTAATGTGATGAGCCACGAATATAATACGACACTGGGCACTAACCACTATAGAAGTGTCATAATTTATTAATTCGGGCAAACAATTAAATACATAGAACATCGCGTTTCGTAAGTGCTCTTTGCTTACTTCCTCAGGTCAAGACCTTAGAGTGCTTATGAAATGCGTTGTCCTATGTATTTAATTGTTTGCCCGAATTAATAAATTATGACACTTCTATAGTGGTTAGTGCCGAGTGTCGTATTATATTCGTGGCTCATCACATTAGCACTAGTCCCTGGATTGTTTGCAGCGTGCCTGCGTGTCATCTACTGTTTTACCATGGATCCCTTTGTGAATGCGAGGATTTCCCCGAGAATCGTGCATGGACCGGCAGCTTCTGTTTTGAACCTTTAAGGTTCCCACACTTTTATGTGAGTTGTACCATTCCAGTACAACCAAACAAGGTGATCAGTACATTATATTGAGATTGTCCCCTGGCGTCTTAAAGGTGTTTTGCCACCATCTCATTTCATACCTCCTGCCTCTAGCTGCTCAGCGCTGTGCGCTCAGAAGGGGGCGTGTGTGATGTGTTTGAATTGCATATTATGTGACCCAGCAGGATGATATCACCAGGCCTTTCCTCTCTCTAGTCAAAAAAAGGTCTATGTACAGAATTGTAAGTAGCTGCACTGTAGCTCAGAGGTAACATTTTTGCTTTACAGCACAAGGGTCCTTGGTTCAAATCCCTGCAGGAACTTAACCTGTGGATTTTTTTTTCCTCTTTATCAATGCCAGACCTCATTGAGGGGTTTTTTTTTTTATTTGCACTGTTTCATTATTACTAACTAGTCCAAAGGGCGGGAGTAGGGAAAGACAGCACCGGGGGTTTTAACACTCAGTTGCTGCCTGAGAGGAGAGGTGATGTCTGAGCATGTTCGCCAGGATGAGGAGCTCACAGCCCTGGTCGTATCCCCTGGAGACGAGCTGTAAACAATGAATCACTAAAGGAGCAGCTGAAAAAAAAAGGGGGCAGAATTTTAATAATAATGAAAGGTGAAAATGTTTAATTTCAAACTTCCCACGTCAGTTTTACTTCGTGGCAAAACCCCTTTAAGTTAATGCACTAGAGTGCGCCTTTGTTCCCCTTTTTAGCATTCTTATATAGCTGAGGAGGGAGTTGTCTCAGGAGATTAAAAAAAAATTACAGACAAACATGTTAAAGGTAATGGCTATGAGACCATCTCCAAACAGCTTGATGTTCCTGCTACTACATTTTGCAGATATTATTCAGAAGTTTAAAGTCTATGAGACTGTTGTCAACCTCCTTGGATGTGGCCGCAAGTGGAAAATTGATGACAAATTGAACAGATGGATAATATGAATGGTAACCAAAGACCCAAGAACAACTTGGAATGAGATTAGAGGTGAACTCCAAGGTCAAGGTACATTGCTGTGTTTACCAAGACAGACTTAATAGAAGACAACTGAGGAGGAAACCAGTGTTAAAAGTAAATCATAAAAACATGAGACTGATTGACAAGCACAAAGCTTCTGTGAGAATGTCCTTTGGATAGATGAGAATTTTTTTTTAGCGTTTAGGCAAGTCACACCAGCTTATGTTCTAAAAAATAATATTTGGTTCTGCACATCCAAAAAAACGTTTTTGAAAAAAATGAGCATAGGTGCACACTGGTGTGGCAGTAATATACAAACACAATCCAATTTCGGTAGCACACTATTAACACTTAAAAACTACAGTATCAAAAAGGCGCATAGGAATTTTTGAAAAACCATTTCTGCTACTTAGCATGCATGAAACATTTTTGAGGCTTTTAGTTCACATTTTTGATCAAAACTGCTTAAGCCCATCTCCCAATCAGCAAGGGCACCTCAATAAAGGTGGGAACCTACTCTAACATTACCTCTTTTAGTGCCTATTCAGACCTTCACATTTCAGGGAGAGAAGGTTCCGGCTACAAAGTATTCTGCATTGAATTAAAAGCCTGTGCAGGTGGGTGGAGTGCGAAAAACCAAAGAGGGGGCAGCCGCTCCCCCATGCAAACAGTCTAGAAAACAATATTTGGTTCTAGACTTATGTTCTAAGATGCAAACATGAAGCGTACAAAGAAAATAACATTGTAACTACTGTGAAACATGGAGAAGGCTTGGTTATGTTTGGGGCTGCTTTGCTGTATCTGGCACAGGTTGTCTTGAATATGTCCAGTGTTCAATGAAATCTCCAGACTATTAAGGCATACTGTAGCGAAACGCGTTGCTCAGTGTCAGAAAGCTTTGCCTTAGTCACAGGTTATGGGTTCTTCAACAGTATAATGACCCAAACACAAAGCTTGAAACATCCAAGAAAGGCTAAGAGAAAAGCATTGGACTGTTCTAAAGAGACTTCTATGAAACCTGATCTAAATCCTATTGAAGATCTTTGGAGGGAGTTGAAACTTACAGTCCAGAGAACGCACCTTCACACCTGAGACAACTGAAGTCATTCAGAAGGAGTGGGCCAAATACCTGTGGACAGCTGTAGCATGAGGAGTTACAGAACTTGTTTGTTTGCAGTGATTGCCTCAAAAGGTTGTGCTAAAAAATATTTAGTATATTTAGTTAAGACCTCCATCATTCTTGTCCAAGCCAGTTTCATTAGTTTTTTTTTTTTTTTTGCTTCAACCACAATTCAAAAGCAATGTCTGATTTCCATTAGTTGATTTTCAGTAAATGTAAATGTATTGTTACTTTTGTCAGTTTCAAGTTCTTTCAGTGACCATCGTGGGTTCATGTGTGTCTCTAGCTCTGTCTGTATATCTGTTCATCTATCTCATATCTATCTATCTATCTATCTATCTATCTATCTCATATCTATCTCATATCTATCTATTCAGCTCATATCTATCTATCTATCTATCTATCTCATAACTATCTATCTATCTATCTATCTATCTATCTATCTCATATCTATCTATTCAGCTCATATCTATCTATCTATCTATCTATCTATCTATCTATCTCATATCTATCTATCTATCTATCTATCTATCTATCTATCTATCTATCTAGTGTATCTATCTATCTATCTATCTATCTATCTATCTATCTATCTATCTTTCATCTATCTATCTATATATATATCTATCTTTCATCTATCTATCTATCTAACTATCTATCTATCTATCTATCTACCTATCTATCTATCTATCTATCTATTTATCTATCTATCTAATATCCTCCTATCTATCTATCTATCTATCTATCTCATATCTATCTATCTCATATCTATCTATCTATCTATCTATCTATCTATCTATCTATCTATCTATCTATCTATCTATCTATCTATCTATCTATCTATCTATCTATCCCAATTATGTCTCTGCCTGCTCCTTGTACACTACATTTGCACATTGGCCGTCACCACAAGTGGCCATGTCAGGAGTAGCCACCTGGGTGTTCCCCACAGCCAAGTTCACCCCACCTTTCAGCGGGCTCTGGAGAATACTGGGGGCCTCCTTAGACTCTGCTCCCTAGCGTGGATCGTGTCATCTCTCGCAGTGACCTAGAGGATCCTGTGCCCTTGAAACTATTCATCTATCCTTATATCAAGAACATTTAGTTATAGAGATTTTTTTCATGATTCTAGGGACTTCCTGGAGAGAAAGGAGAAAAGGGAGAAGATGGAAATCCTGGAGAGCCGGTGAGTGGAAGGTGTGCAGATCACGTACACCCATACCTGCTGATTGTCTCACCTAGGGGAGATGGGATCTTCCAACAAGACAATGCGACATGTCACAAGGCTAGAAATGTCCGACATTGTTTGGAAGAGCAGAACCAAGACTTCCAAGTACTACCTGGCCCCTAATTCCCCAGATCTCAACTGAGCATGTGTGGAGCCTCTGGATGGTGGTGTTGGCTCTGTGGACCCTCCAGCAGCTGTGGGGCCCTTGGACGGTGGTGTTGGCTCTATGGACCCTCCAGCAGCTGAGGAAGCCCTGGATGGTGGTATTGGCTCTATGGCCATCCAGCAGCTAGTGGGCCCTGGATGTGGTGTTGGCTTCTATGGATCCCTCAGCAAGCTGTGAGAGCCCCTGGATGGTGTGTTGGCTTTACGGCTCCCTCCAGCAGCTGTGGGCCCCTGATGGTGGAGTTTGGCTTCATGGACCCTCCAGCAGCTGTCGGGTCCCTGGATGTTGTGTTGGCTCTATGGAGCCTCCCAGCAGCTGTGGAACCCCTGGATTGGTGGGTTGTTGCTCTATGGACGCCTCCAGCAGCTGTGGACCCTGGATGGTGGTGTTGGCTCTAATGGACCCTCCAGCAGCTGTCGGACCCAGGATTGTTGGTTTGGCTGTATGGATCCCCCAGCAACTGTGGAGCCCCTGGATGGTGGTGTTGGCTTTCTGGTCCCTCCAGCAGCTGTGGGGCCCCTGGATGGTGGTGTTGGCTCTAGGGACCCTCCAACTGCTGGGAGCCCCTATGGATGTTGTGCTCATAGACCCTCCACAGCTGTGGGGCCATGGATGTGGTGTTGGCTCTATGGACCCCCAGCAGCTTGGGCCCAGGATGGTGTTTGGCTCTATGACCCTCCAGCAGCATGGGCCCTGATGGATGTGTTGGCTCTATGGACCCTCCAGCACTATGGCCCCTGGATGGTGATGTTGCTCTATGGACCCTCCAGCAGCTATGGGCTCCTGGATGGTGGTGTTGGCTCTATGACCCCCACACTGTGGAGTCCAGATGGTGGTGTATGGTCTATGGCCCCTCCAGCAGCTATGGGGCCCCTGGATGGTGGTGTTGGCTCTATGGAGCCTCCAGCAGCTGTGGAAACCCTGGATGGTGGTGTTGGCTCTATGGAGCCTCCAGCAGCTGTGGAAACCCTGGATGGTGGTGTTGGCTCTATGGACCCTCCAGCAGCTGTCGGGTCCCTGGATTGATGTGTTGGCTCTCTGGACCCCCCAGCAACTGTGGTGCCCCTGGATGGTGGTGATGGCTTTCTGGACCCTCCAGCAGCTGTGGGGCCCCTGGATCGTGGTGTTGGCTCTATGGACCCTCCAGCAGCTGTGGGAGCCCCTGTATGGTAGTGTTGGCTCCATAGACCCTCCAGCAGCTGTGGGGCCCTTGGATGGTGGTGTGGGCTCTATGGCTCCTCCAACAGCTGTGGGGCCCCTAGATGGTGGTGTTGGCGCTATGGACCCTCCAGCAGCTGTGGGAGCCCAGGATGGTGGTATTGGCTCTATGGACCCTCCAGCAGTGATGGGGCCCCTGGATGGTGGTGTTGGCTCTATGACCCTTCCCAGCCTGTGAATCTCAGTATGTGTGTTGGGTCTATGGCCCCTCCAGCAGCTATGGGCCCCTGATGGTGTGTATCTCTATGACCTTCCAGCAGCTATGGTCCCTTGGACGGTGGTGTTGGCTCTATGGACCCTCCAAGCAGTTGTGGGAGCCTCAGATGGTGGTATTGGCTCTATTGAACCCTCCCAGCAGCTATGGGGCCCCTGGATGTGGGTTGGCTCTAATGAACACCTCCAGCAGCTATGGGGCCCCTGGATGGTGGTGTTTGGCTATATGGACCCTCCAGCAGCTGCAGGGCCCCTGGATGGTTGTTGCTCTATAGACCCCCAGCAGCTGTGGGTCCCCTGGATGGGGTGGCGGCCTATGGCCCCTCCAGCACTGGGCCTCTGGATGATGGTGTTAGCGCTAATGGACCCTCCAGCACTGTGGGCCCCTGGATGGTGATGTTAGCTCTATGGCCACTCCAGCAGCTGCAGGGCCCCTGGAAGGTGGTGTTGGCTCTATTGACCCTCCAGCAGCTATGGGGCCCTGAAATGGTGGTGTTGGCTCTATGGCTCCTCCAGCAGCTATGGGAGCAACTGGATGGTGGTGTTGGCTCTATGGACCCTCCAGCAGCTGTGGGAGCCCCTGGATAGTGGTGTTGGCTCTATGGACTCTCCAGCAGCTTTGGGGCCCCTGGATGGTGGTGTTGGATCTATGGCCCCTCAAGCAGCTGTGGGAGCCCCTGGATGGTGGTGTTGGCTCTATGGACCCTCCAGCAGCTGTGGGAGCCTTTGGATGGTGGTGTTGGCTCTAGTGGACCCTCCAGCAGCTGTGGGTGGCCCCTGATGGTGGTTGGCTCTATGGACCCTCCAGCAGCTGATGGAGCCACTGGATGGTGGTGTTTGGCTCTATGGACCCTCCAGCAGCTGTGGGGCCCCTGGATGTGGTGTTGGCTCTATGGACCCTCCAGCAGCTGTGGGCCCCTGGATGGTGGTGTGGCCTCATGGCCCCTCCAGCAGCTGTGGGACCCTCTGGATGATGGTGTTAGCTCTATGGACCCTTCAGCAGCTGTGGGAGCCCCTGATGGTGGTGTTGGCTCTATGGACCTCAGCAGCTGTGGGGTCCCCTGGATGTGGTGTTGGCTCTATGGACCATCCAGCAGTTGTTGGGCCCCTGAATGGTGGTGTTGGCTCTATGGCCCCTCCAGCACTGTGGGAGCCCCTGGATGGTGGTGTTGGCTCATATGACCCTCCACAGCTGTGGGAGCCCCTGGATGGTGGTGTTGGCTCTATGGACTCGCCAGCAGCTGTGGGGCCCCTGGAAGGTCGTGTTGGCCTATGGCCCTCCAGCAGCTGTGGGGCCCCTGAATGGTGTGTTGCCTATGGCCTCCAGCAGCTGTGGGAGCCCCTGGATGGTGGTGGTGGCTCTATGGATCCTCCAGCAGCTGTGGGAGCCCCTGGATGGTGGTATTGGCTCTATGACTCCTCCAGCAGCTGTGGGGCCCCTGAATGGTCGTGTTTGGCTCTATGGCCCCTCCAGCAGCTGTGGGAGCCCCTGGATGGTGGTGTTGGCTCTATGGACCCTCCAGCAGCTGTGGGAGCCTCTGGATGTGGTGTTGGCTCTATGGACCCTCCAGCAGCTGCAGGGCCCCTGGATGGTGGTGTTGGCTCTATGGACCCTCCAGCAGCTGTGGGAGCCCCTGGATGGTGGTGTTGGCTCTATGGCCCCTCCAGCAGCTGTGGGAGCCCCTGGATGGTGGTGTTGGCTCTATGGACCCTCCAGCAGCTGTGGGGCCCTGGATGGTGGTGTTGGCTCTATGGACCTCCAGTAGCTGGGGCCCCTGGATAGTGGTGTTGGCTCTATGGACCCTCCAGCAGCTGTGGACCCCTGGATGGTGGTGTTGGCTCTATGGCTCCTCCAGCAGCTGTGGGGCCCCTGGATGGTGGTGTTGGCTCTATGGCTCCCCAGCAGCCTTGTGGGGACCCCTCTGGATGTTGGTGTTGGCTCTATGGCCCCTCCAGCAGCTGTAGAGCCTCTGGATGGTGGTGTTGGCTCTATGGCCCCTTCAGCAGCTGTGGGGCCCATGGATGGTGGTGTTGGCTCTATGGACCCTCCAGCAACTGTGGGGCTCCTGGATGGTGGTGTTGGCTCTATGGACCCTCCAGCAGCTGTGGGTGCCCCTGGATGGTGGTGTTGGCTCTATGGCTCCTCCAGCAGCTGTGGGATGCAGTCAGCTCCAGATACCTGTAACAACCTACCAGGACCTTATGGAGTCACTCCCCGCCTGTCTAGCTGCTGTCTGGGCTGCACACGGCGGTTACTCTAGTCATAATAATATAACTCGGCTGTGTACTGTATACTACCTTAGTAACTACTGTTGCTGATTACATAACATTTTCTTTCCAATTTTTGTTTTCAGGGACTTCAAGGACTGACCGGAGAGATGGGCCCCATTGGACCTATAGGGCCACAGGTATGTAAATTAATGACGTAATGACAAAGTGCGCAGCCTAAGCATTGAGTGATCTGCAGCCTGGAGCTCTCCACGAGCAGCTTCTGTCCCTATGGGACCTGTCATAGACATCATGAGAAACTTTAGTGTAAATGTGACAGATTTGCTGCAGACTTTTCATGCAGATTTGCAGAATGAAAATCCATAGCAAATTACCGAATGTGCATGAGATTTGAGATGATCTTGATAATCTTATGCAGACTGTGCTGACATTTTTTGAGCAAATTTCAATTTATGTCACAGATTGTGAATTTATTTTGGATTTTCCTCACTGACAGAAACGGAGAGGCCACAATTTCTCCTTAACACCTAAAATTTCTGCAGAAGTTTTCAACTGCTTCAATAATAATTTTGCTTTTTTCTTAGGAAATCCTCAGCGGAAAATCTGCACCAAAATCCACATAATATGAGATAGATAGATAGATAGATATGAGATAGATAGATATGAGATAGATAGATAAATGAGATAGATAGATATGAGATAGATAGATAGATAGATATGAGAGAGATAGATATGAGATAGATAGATATGAGATAGATAGATATGAGATAGATATGAGATAGATAGATAATCAGAAGATATAGAGTAGATAGATAGATAGATAGATATGAAGATAAGATAGATATAGATAGATATATAGATAGATAGATAGATAGATAGAAAAGATAGATAGATATATAGATAGATAATAGATAGATAGATAGATAGATAGATCAGATAGTAGAAGAAATTGTGGATAAGATAATAAAAGTAATAGGCACAAATAGTAGAACATCCAAGTGGGAGAAAGCGTTATAGTGTTCAAAGCCTCATGAACTAAGGAAAATAAGCCTGGGCGCGGGGGAGAGGGAGGGTTTGGGTTGGTTCCCAATGAGGAACTGGTTATGGTCCGTGGATAGGGATGGGACCATAGGGTTAAATATGGCCAGTGTTAACAGGGTCAGGTGGCTAACAGGAACGCCCTTCTTGGGTCCCACTATGAGTAACTGTGTGTTTTCTATAAGTTTGTTGAGAGATGCTTTATGCCTAACGATTTTAAATCTATTTCAGTTAAAAGTTATATTTTAGGACCGTTTTCCCTATTTTTTTTCTTTTGCCATAATGCATCAGGACACTGTCCTTCTCCCTGAGTAAAAGGGAATCGGTCATGGCTGAGAACTTCACTTAAAATGAAGTGTCCCCCTGAGGGAACCAGAAGATCTTGCTCTCACACTAGTAAGCAGGGACACCATCAGGGCAATACTTCTGTCAGGGGTCCTGATCAAATTTGAAAAAAAAGGAGCCCACTGATATGGTGTAAGTTCGGAACTGGTAATGGGCTGGGGCCCAGGTACTTCAGGTTTATGGGGCCCTACAATTACTTTGGATAGCCTGTTGGCACATGGAGTTTTGCAACTTATAAGTTGCTGTCGTGTCCACCAGTGGTCGTGGACCCAGACCAGATGGGGTTATGGGGAATGACCCCCCCTACAGGTAATGTCCCTGTGCTGCAGACAGGGGCAGGATCTCCTAAGTCACAGAGGACACCACTATGTTATTAAGTACAGTCCTCTGTCACAGCCACGTCCCTGGAAATGTAGTGTGCATCTCGGTGAGGATCAGTGCTCGCTGAACATTTGGGTCAGTGTGTACGGTGGATTTCACTAAAATCACTTGACAAGCTGACACAGCAGAATATCGAATGAACCTTCTGTATTGAGAAAGCGAAGATTTCTAGAAAGCTATAAATAGTACATTGTGCCGACTCCAAATCATTGCAGGTCACTGCCCCTCTGTGGGGGTTGGAGTTAAAGTAGGAGGGCATTGACTCTTTCAGCCGAAGATGGAGTAACGTAAAATTGTGACTTTTCCCACCCAACAAAGAAACCAAAGTAGAACAACAATGAGGCTTTTTGACGAACGTGGATGTCAAGGTGAAAGGACATTGACTCTCTGCACCCAACATGGAAGTCAGAGTAGAGGGGCAGAAATCCCTTCTAACCAGTGTGGATGCAAAATGGAAGGGACAATGACTGCTTCCATCCAACATGCATGTCAAGGTTAAAGGGTATTAGCTCTCTACCCAACATGTAAGTCAGATTGGAGGGATGTGACCCCTTCCACCCAACATAGAAATCATAGTGAAATGGAAATGAACCTTTCCACCCAACATAGAAGTCAGATTGAAAGGGTGAAAATCCCTTCCGATCAACATCCTGTAGATGCAAAGTAGACGGGCACAATGACCTTTTCCATCTAACATGGATGTCAAAGTGGAATGGTAATGATTCTTTCCACTCATGATCCTTCCCACCAACATGGAAGTCAAAGTAAAAAGTCAGTAACCCCCTCCAATCAACATTAAAGCCAAGATTAAAGGGCAGTGATCCTTTTTGAACAACATACTGTAGATGGAAAGGGGAAAGGGCATAATGACCTTTTCAACCCAACATGGAACCCGGAGTAGAACGGAAGGGACCCTTTCAAACTAACATGGAAGTCAAAGTTGAAGGTCAATAATCTTTTTCATCTAACATGAAGGTCAAAGTGAAAGATTAGTGATCCTTTCTAACCAGCATGGAAAAGGGGGAAGGGCACAATACCCTTTTTAACCACGCAGAGGTCAGAATAGAAGGAGAGTGACCCTTGTCAACCAGCCTGGAAGTGAAAATGCAAAGGTAAAGCTTCTTTTCAACCAACAATGGCAATGACAGTCATTCAACGGCAATGTCCCTTACCAGGTAAAATGGAAGTCAACATGGAATAATAATGATCCCTTCATCCAACATTGATGCCAAGATAGGGTATTGACCCATTTAACTGAACATATAAATAGAACCTAAAGGGCAGTGACTATTTTCATCCAACATGAAAGTCAGAGTGAAAGATCAGAAGCTTCTTCCAGTAAATATGGATGTGAAAGTGGAAGAACAATGATTCGTTCCACCCAATGCAAAAGTCAAAATGAAATAATAATGACCATAGTAGCCAAAGTGAGAGGTCAATGTCCAGTAGAAACCAAAATGGAAGTCAAAGTGTAATAGTAATGACCCTCTAGAACCAACACTGATGCCAAAGTGGAAGAATAATGTCCCATTTACCTGAAATTGTGCACAGAAGAAGGTCAATGACTATTTCCACCCAAAATGAAAGGGTTATGCCTTCACATGTTTGAAGGGTGGGGTAGTTGCTTTCCTTCAAGATGACACCTTCTTTAGGTCAAGGCTATACAGACACTTTAGTAGTTCTATCATAATGGATACCAAGTCAGACGATGTGATTTTTCCTCCTACATGGTATAAAAGGAGTCATCATTCATATCAGACCGTACATGTCTACAGTATTTGTACATACAAGTTCATTTATTTCTTGTAGGGTCTGGGAAGAGTGAGACAACTTTAGTTGGCCCCATGCCCCTGTCCATGGACAGTGTGGGTGCAGCTGTGCACAGACTGTTTGTATCATTTAGACTATTCTTTGCAAGTGTCACCCACCATGTCTTACGTATGCAGAAAATGTGTCGCATTCCTAGAATTAGTATAATTGTTTTGTCTTTGTAGCATTTCTAAATAAAGGCGTTGTGCAGGTTTTCATGCTCAGTTTTCAGGCTTGGACTGGCCCACAGGGGATCGGGGAAACCAGGGGATCAGTGGGCCTCTGGGCTTTGTGGGCCCGTGGCCATGTCTGGCCTGGGGCTGCTTTTCGGGGAGAAAGAGAGGCAGAAACCAAGAGGCAGAGTGCAGGAGGCATGTGAAGTCAAATACAGTAGCTGGAAGATGGACCCCAAGAATCAACACCAGTGGTGGGGCACAAGAATAAACTCCACGGGTGGGCACCAAGAATCAACTCCATTGGTGGGCCTCGAGAATCAACTCCACTGGGGGGCCCCAGGCACCTCAATCCAACACTGTTCAGATTTATATATCCCATGGGGGAGGAGGATGAAGTCCGTCCTGTACCTAGGTGGAAAGGGAGCTCAGCAACACAGAAGCCATAGTGACTGACTGTATAGCATGTAGGTCTACCTTGCATACAAAGCCTAATACGCTCATTTTTGACTGGATAATCTTCCGGGGACTAGTGCTTTATCTAACACTTTTATGTTAAAAATTAAAAGTGAGGAGAATATGTCTGCCACTGAAAGCCCCTATGGGAAAATAAGACTTGATCTCACACTAGGGTCAGACAAGAAGAAGACCCAGAAATGGGCTTATAGGTTTTTTTTGTAAGCAGAGACTTATCAAGATCATCATGATAATCTGGAAAACCATGGCATGAGATGATAACATCCTTGTAATGCTGACCACAATGTCTATGTGTATCTAATACAGGGTCCAAAGGGTGAAGAAGGAGTCAAAGGAGAACGTGGGCCTAAGGGAGATATTGTAAGTATATCCTAAGATATCCCAAATTATTACTGAGAAAGTTCAAAATTTGATTCCTGAATAATGAAGGTGGAATCTTGGGAAGTAGCTAGTGATGCCCTAAAAATGGTTGAAAGGGTTGTCCAAGATCAGAAAAACTTCTCCAAAAATAGCACCACGCCTGTCCATAGGTTATGTGGAATATTACAGCTCAGCCTCCTTCACTTCATTGAAGCTGAGCTGCAATACCAGCATCAGCCCATGGGCGGGCCTGGAGCTATTTTTGGTAAAAGGGGACATGTTTTTCTAATTTAAACAACCCCATGAGAACTTGTCAACCTACACAAGGTCCACCACTCTCTGAAGGTCATTGGTTGTCATTTGTCATCTGGCAGGAACCTGGAGCCCAATACAAGATGGACAGACACACCCATGGGTTCAGCCACTTTGTATACCGTTCGGTGTATGTCTTAGGGTTGGGTAATATTTTTGTATGTCCAAAATTTCTTATGTATTGTAGCATCTCACTAATACCAATTGGTACTGTGTAGTTCATTAAGGTTTGTCCAGCTGTTGGTATTAGTGTTGGGTCTCTGTCCGTTTCTCCAGCTGTTTGTTAAAATAGTCTGGATTCAGGAGGCCCCAAACCCGAAACCCAAGAAGGTCTATAGAGGGAGGAATTCTACATGTGTGAAGTGGAGAGTTGGTAGGCTTTGTGTATCAGAGGTCATGGGCCAAAACTGGCTTCCCTTTCCCGCCAGTTTCCCGTCAAAGGGACAAATGCTTCTAGTCCCTTCCCCCAGGGCACTATACATTTAAGTTGCTTGGATGACGTCCACACCAACCCTCATGAGAATCGGCTAATGGTTGCCAGAGGACAAATAATGGCCTCCAGATCTGCCATCTATAGAAGCCTATTAGGTCCTGCTCGGAGTCAGTCTACTCTACTTGGCCGTATGTCACAGCATAATGTGTAGCAATATACCAATGCATTGCTATGTATTGTAATAGCGCTCAAGTGATCGTATAGTCTATTCTCATAATGGGACAAAAGTAAAACACAATTTACTTGGTAAAAACAATAAAAATACAATAAAATACAATAAAGTACAACTCACAATAGATGACAAAGATTTGAGACACATTTCATGACCAGGTTCTTTGTTCTATCATATTATACTTCCTATCCACATTGCTCATGTAGTATGCGCTTATTTTTCCACCAGGGTCCACCGGGCCTTGCAGGTCAACCTGGTCCTAGGGGATTACCGGGCAATGTGGTAAGTACTGTTAAGTATTTATAGAATCACACACTGTTACGTGTTGAATTCCTACATCCAGAGGTTACAGTAATACTCCAGCCAGTCATTCGGACTCCTAAGAAGAATACAATATTTAGGGCTCTCTATGTCAGACTTTCATTGGGGCTCAGAAGACTCTTTTTTGCTAATTTTCTAAATGGTTTGTCCGAGATTTATGAATTTATTGGGTTTGTTTTTTTTTTTCTTCCATTTATTTAGTATTATTTTTATTTTAGGTTGCATTTTATTTTTATGTTGCATAATTTGTACCATATGGAACCTATCATTTTATGGTCTACCTGTGGGGGGGTGATCTCTGCATGTTATGGAGACCTCTCCTACACAGGAAAATACAGAACTGAGAAGAAAAATGTACAAAAATATCCATGCACCAGGTAGACTTAACGGGTTGTTCCCACCACTGCGCTCCCCTGTACTGGGAACTCCCATAGAACAGAATGGAGAACACAGCGCTCCCCTGTACTGGGAACTCCCATAGAACAGAATAGAGAAAACACAGCGCTCCCCTGTACTGGGAACTCCCATAAAGAACAAAATAGAGAGAACACAGCGCTCCCTTAAACCCCAAACTGAACCAGCGTCCCTTGGGAACTCCCATAGAACTAGATGTTTTTACCCAAATATTCTTTCCAAAATGTTTTGCAAGATAATATTTTCTCTTTATACATAAAATTACCATATTAATTAACCGTGATCAATTTGTGTATTTTCATCCCATATTTTGATCAGTGCAATAACCAGTCATAAAAATAATGAATCCAAACCTTTTGTTTTTTGTAAGGGAAATCCGGGAGACGGCGGTGTGCCAGGAAAAGACGGACAGAAGGGCGAAAAGGTGAACAGAGCTCATTTTATTTTGCAGGCATGGAGCAGTGAGTGCAGGCAGCACAGGGGGCGATGCTGCGGGAGCCGGGGGTTTCCTTCTGTCTCCTCGTCCTCCAGATATTTTTACTACAATTGAAAATGAAGAGTTCATTAAATCAGATGTCGCCTGCCGAATCTCCCCATCTGTTTACTGGATAGCGGGGGGGCAACTGGGAATGTAGAGCCTGATGCTCAGTGTGTCAAGAACAAGGCTGACTAGATGAAGGGGGAAATGGCCTACTTCTTGACGTATGCCGAGGCTGCAGCGAGAACGGATGAAGCCTTCTACGAAAATAAGACACTGAGATGCAAAAATATCACCGGCAGATGCTAAAAACGAGCCTGTGAGCTATTTATAACAATCTGTTCTGCTGTTGCTGGTAGAATGGAAGATGGGCAACCAATATGACCACCATCAAAGGGGTTGTCTCTTCATGGCAGAAGGGTCCTTAAAGGGATTTTCCCACTAGGCTGTTTACTGTTATATAGCACTGATTAGCATATTAAGCATCTAGCTGATAAGTGCATTCAACACAAGGCGCATGTGCAGTAAGGACTGAAAACAATGGCTTATTTGTAAACAGACGTTAATCTTGTTACAGATAATTAGTTTGCTCTGGTGCTCAGTCCTAGCATGGGTTGAGGTTGCTCAAAGTTCTCTGCCCTAATCAGATAACAGGCAACCAGGTAACAATAGAAACCTGTGTGCACTCAGAACACATAAAATGTCTCTTATCTTATGACTAATGAAAAATCTATTGACCGAGGTATTTAGAAAAAGTCTTTATTTTACTTTCCCTTTATGTTGGAAGCTAATCTTTGTACGGAGAAAACCCCTTAAAGGAGTGACATCTCGTGACCTGTCTGTTTTAGTGAATACTTGTGTTTTCCATGGAATAACAATTCTGGAGCATCTTCTCTTATAACTCAGAGGCGTTGCTAGTGTCCTAAAACATCCACGGTCCGGGCAAATAATAATAATAAATTTTATTAATAAAAATAATAATATTTAAATAATAAAAACACTTAAGGTTCAATTTTATACTGCAGACCATGACCACACGACACCAAAATAGTCTTCAGATGCAAGGGACTCTTCAGACGTATATTACTCCCGTACGTGACCATATGTGGTTTGAACCAGTGTACACAGGCTTGCAGGGCTGTATATTTTCCTCCATAGAGTGACCATATAGTGGTAGAAACCAGTGTACAAAAGGCTCTGCAACTTTATATTCCTCCATACAGTAACCATTATTGGTAACCCAGTGTTTCACAGGGTCTGCAGACTGTATATTACTCCATAGAGTGACCATATAGTGGGTAGACACCAGTGTACACAGGTTTTGCACACTTTATTTTTACCTCCATACAGTAAACCATATAGTGGTAGAAACCAGTGTACACAGGCTCTGCACATTATATTACCTTCATATCGTACCATATGTGGTAAGGAAACCCGTGTACACAGGCTCTGCAGACTGTATATTATCCTTCATGACAGTGACCATATAGTGTTTTGTACCAGTGTACAAGGCTCTGCAGACTGTATATTACTCACAATACAGTGACCATATAGTGCTAGATTTCCTGTGTACACAGGCTCTGCAGAATGTATATTCCCTCCATATAGTGACATTAGTGGTAGGAAACCGCGTACACAAGCTCTGCGACTGTATATTACCACCATAGAGTGACCATATAGTGGTAGAAACCAGTGTACACAGGCTCTGCAGACTATATATTGCCTCCATATAGTGATAGGCACCAGTTTACACAGGCTCTGCAGATGATATTTTACTCCCATGCAGTGACCATATAGTGGTAGAAACCAGTGTACACAGGCTCTGCAGACTGTATATTATCTCCATACAGTTACCATATAGTGGTGTTACCCGTGCAACACAGGCTCTACAGGGGTATATTACTCCAAAAAGTTACCATATAGTGGTTTCCCCAGTGTACAAGGCTCTGCAACACTTATATTACCTCCCTAAGTAACCATATAGTGGTAGGTACCAGTGTAAACAGGCTTGCAGACTGTATATTACCAACATTACAGTGACCATATAGTGTTAGAAAATGTGTACACAGGCTCGCTGAGAGATTTAACTCATGCAGCGACCATATAGTGGTAGGTACCAGTGTACCAGGCTCTGCCAAACTGTATAATTTTCCTCTTGACCATATAGTGGTAGACACCCGTGTACACAGGCTTTTGCAGACTGTACTGTATATTACTCCATACAGTGACCCTATAGTGGTAGTTTGCTGTGTACACAAGGCTTGCAGACTGTATATTACCTCGATAGAGTGACAATATAGTGGGTTAGAACCGTGTACAAAAAGGCTCTGCAACTTATATTGCTTCCATATAGTGATTTAAGACACCAGTTACCACAGGCCCTTGCAGATGATATATTACCTCCATGCAGCGACCATTTAGTGGTAGAATCCCAGTGTACACAGGCTGAGGACTGTATATTACCTCCATTTCGTGACCTTTAGTGGTAACACCAGTGTACAAGGCTCTGCGACTGGGATATTACCTCCATAAAAGTGACATATAGTTGTAGACACCAGTATACACAGGCCCTGCAGACTGGATATTACCTCCATACGTGACCATATAGTGGGATGTACCCGTGCACACAGGCTCTGCAAAAACTGTATATTACCCCCCATACAGTGACCCATATAGTGGTAGAAACCAGTGTACACAGGCTCTTCAGACTATATATTACCTCCATACAGTGACCATATAGTGGTAGATATCAGTGTACACAGGCTCTGTAGACTGTATATTACCTCCAAAAAGTGACCATATAGTGGTAGACACCAGTGTACACAGAGTCTGCAGACTGTATATTACCTCCATACAGTGACCATATAGTGGTAGATATCACTGTACACAGGCTCTGCAGACTGTATATTACCACCATACAGTGACCCCATAGTGGTAGATATCACTGTACACAGGCTCTGAAGACTGTATATTACCTCCATACAGTGACCCTATAGTGGTAGGTACCAGTGTACACAGGCTCTGTAGACTGTATATTACCCCCATACAATGACCATATAGTGGGAGTTACCAGTGTACACATGGCTATATATGTCCCCCAGTATATAGGCAGGTCTTTATATGTCTCCCAGTATTTGGGCAGGTCTATATATGTCCCACATTATATTGGTAGGCCTATATATGTCCCTCCAGTATATAGGCAGGTCCATATATGTCCCCCAGTATATGGTTAGGTCTATATATTTCCGCCAGTATATATGTAGGTCTATATATGTCCCCCAATATATAGACAGGTCTATATATGTCCCCCAGTATATGGGTATGTCTATAAACTACCCCCAGTATATGGGTAGGTCTGTATATTTCCCACAGTATATGGGTAGGTCTATATCTTTCCCCCAATATATAGACAGGTCTATATATGTCCCCCAATATATAGTCAGGTCTATATATGTCCCCCAGTATATGGGTATGTCTATAAACCCCCCAGTATATGGGTAGGTCTGTATATTTCCCCCAGTATATGGGTAGGTCTATATATGTCCCCCAGTATATAGGCAAGTCTATATATGTCCCCCAATATATAGGCAGGTCTATATATGTCCCCCAGTATATAGGCAGGTCTGTGTCCCCCAGTATATAGGCAGGTGTATGTCCCCCAGTGCATAGGTTTATAGAGCAAATGAAAAAAAAAAATAATACTCACCTCTCTCCTGTTTCCCTGTTGGAGCCCTCCTTGCTCCCTGGGATCCCACAAAGGCGACGTGGAGTTATCATGCTGCGCAGTCGACATGATGACATTCTCACACCGCCTGTGCACACTCCGGTGAGCCGTAAGCCTGCTTGTGACCCACTGGAGTAGTCCCCAGAGCAGGGAACTCTCTCTCTATGCTCCACTGTAGTGTTCAAGTGTATGTATGAAGAGAGGACGCACATACAGTGCAGATAACTGGTTCGGGAAACCAGCAGTTTTATCCGGGGCACAAGCCCTAGATGAAACTGCCTGAACTCTGTGTTGTGCTGTTCCTGTGTCCTGACTTCTAGAAACGTATTACTGAATCAGTCAGGTGGGTGTTACCATTTGGGTGCATATCCCTGCACAGTCTGAATTAACCCAATCAGTGCAAATAGTATGGGCAGGGTCCTACCTCTTTAAAAACTAAAAGCGTAACACCCACCTGACTGATTCAGTAATACATTTCCAGGAGGAGTAACAGAGGAACAGCACAACATAGACATATAAGAGAAGATGCCCCGGAATTCTAACTTTGTGGAGAAGAGGAGGAGACGTCGCAGGACTTCTTTACCATAAGCTGATTTTATGATGTCCTTCTTTTTGGACCACATCAATCAAATGTAATGTTTGGGGAGACAACAAAGCTCGGGAAGTGCTCGATTTCCCTGCAAGGAAAAATAAATAATTGCAAGGTTATAAATAAAATCTTCTGGGGGGGTGGGGGGGCTTCCGAATCTGACAAAATTAGTCAATTTGACACTTAGAACTGTTTTCTAAATCAGACAACCCTTATGATAGGTATAAGCAGGGGTGGACACAGATAGAAGAGGACCCCCATGCAAACAGCATATGGGCCCCTTGTTCTCCAATAGCTTATTACAAAGCAACTCCCTCCCTCACTTCTCATATCTCTTTAAAGGGGTTTTCTCCCCACAATGATTAGCTTTAAACATGTAGGGAAAGGTAAATGAAGACTATTACCAAATACATTGCTTTGTTTATTTTGCTTTGGTCAGGAGATAAAGAAGATTTTATCTCCTCTTAGAGCACACAAGTTTCTCTGGTTACCGACCACTTCTCCCCACCTTTCCCTGCTCTCTCTTATCTCTCATTGCTCTAAGCTGCCTTCAGTCAGTCCATCCTTGGTGAGTCACTCCCTGCAGAGTCTTATCTCTAGCAATGGACTGTGTTTTCTTAACTAGGTGATAAGTTTCCACCCTTTAAAACTCTGTAGCCTTGTGCACTACAGTTTAAAAATTCTCTTGCAGTCATGTAACAGCAATAGCTAGGAATAGCAGAGCTGAGATGGCAATCACTGCTATGGAACCACCCACAGCCTGACTAGGAAGTGTGAGTCTCTATGGCTCTGTGAAACAGCACAGTGAGACAACTTCTATAATAGTCCATTAGATATTATTCCCCATGAGAATTCAGAGGTCTGCCCTAACAATGAATGCAATGTAATAGAGAGTAGAAAACTGCTTCCAACGACGCAATGGGCACGGTTGCACAAATCTGTCCCTGTTCGCTTTGTCATAGCTTTGACCAAACCATGTAAAAAACATAAGCTTGGGGCATCCCCGTTTTCTTCAGTTCTGCAGCCTTCGCACTCTGATGTCACTTTTTGTCTGACGTCACTTTCAGTCCATCATGGCGTTGGGCCAGAATTGAGATTGGGCTATACAATACATAGAAATCCCTAAAGAAGCATCTATGCTATCTATAATACATGAAAAAACTTTGAGATTCTTAGTTCACACGTTCTGATCAAAAAATGTTTAAGCCACCCCCGGCTTACAATGGGATCTCAAGACGGGTGGTCCTACACTATCTTTACCTCTCAATAGAGTCAAATTCAGACTTCTCATTGGGTCAACCGACCTCCATTATCCAGAGAGAAAAAAACAAAAAAACACCAACCTTGCAAGCATACTGCACTGATATAACAGCCTGTGGAGGTGGGCTGGGTGCAAAAAAACAAAATGGAGGCATCCCTTCCTCCCTATATAGATTAAAAGCAATATATGCCAAATACAACATATAGTTCTGCACGAAAAAACATTTCTGAAAAACACAATGTGAACCCAATGAGAAGTCTGAATTAGGCTCTATTGAGAGGTAAAGATAGGTAGACACGACCTGAGACAGTGTAACTGGGAGGTGGCTTTTAAAACATTTTTTGATCAAAATGTGTGAACTAAGAATCTCAAAGTTTTTTTCAAGAATTGAGATTAGACATGTTGTTGGGCAGGAAGGGATGTCAAAGCTAGAGCATAATGGGGACTGGTAAGTTAAGCCCTGCAGACCGCATAGCAGTCTTACACCACAGTTTAGGGCTACCGTCCATTTTGTAATGATTTTTGACAAAAATGTATTAATGATGACCCGAACTGACGCGCTCATGTTCAGGTCGAATTAGACTTTGAGCCGAATCCAAAGCTCAACACTTGCAGTGGGCCCCGATGCTTCGTGGCTCTAGTCAGCTCCAAAGGTGGCAGAATGTTAGAACTGATTCTCTACTTAAAGAG
>JAODAL010059000.1:0-21757 GCA_025379985.1 Phyllomedusa bahiana
GGGGGTTTTTCTTAGATTTGGCTTCAAATTTGCAAAGGTATATCTAGAATTACGGGGTATCCTTCACCTTCAACCTGCAATGGTTCTAGATCTCCCAATTTTTTCTCCCTCCAGTTTCCTAAAGGTTTGTTCATAAATTACTTTTCATTTTATGATATTTATGCAAACCCAAACCTTCTAGCAAAAAGATTAATATCTTTTACCCATACAAATTCATTAAATTTGGGCATGGGATTTGAACATAAGACCGTATACAACACCTGTTTTGATTTTCCGTTAATCTATGAGAGGATAAGTTAATCACTTGTAGTGCCCCAAATCCTTTGTTATTTCTAATGATTCCCCTTCTCTCGATCCCTCAAGAGAATCCTTGGTGGTTCTACACAAAGTGGATGTATTTGCGTCTGAGATTGAGTTTGCGCTATGTTCATAACCTGTCCATTTCCTGCCACTGGTGGCGTATTGCCATTTGAAATCATTGCCTGTTGCTCCCCCACCATGGGCCCCACCACACCAACGAATGCAAAAAAAAAAAAGAAGGACAATGTATTTGATCCCACTGATCCCTCTCCCGATTGCATCTCTGAGGATTCTGATCTTGAAACTGCTGAGTAGAAGATTTTTTAAATGCGTTTTCTTATTTGTCCAAACCTCTTTCTTTCTCTGACCCTTCCTCCACCCAAACTTTTCTTCCCCTGCGTATAGCATTAATAGAACCTGTGGAGGATTCTTCCACAGCAAAAAGTCTCGGAATCTGACAGATCTGAATACAGATTAGGTTTGTAGGTAATCTACTTTTTTTTCCAAATATAAAACCTGATTTGTTATCAAAGTCCCCTTTTCGATCCCCCAGATATTTGTTATGTTTCCTTTCCTTAATTTCTTCTCTCAGAGATTCTATGTTTCGTTGTAATTTTTGTTCTAATTCAGGGAAATCTGGATGGGCCCGAAAGTTATTAATCTCCACTATCTCCTGATTTAGTTGTTCACTTAATTTATTGAATGAAATTCTCTCATATTCTGACAGATATTTCATCAATTTCAGAGAGCATTCAGTTAGCAGTTTTTCCCAGCCCTTGATAAAAATGGGATCCTCTAAATGTGTATTTGGTCTCAGGCTAATCCGTAATCCTCTATACACAATTTGTTGTTGTATATATGTCTCTAGACTGGCTACTTCCCAGCCTGCCCGAATTTGTTGTTTGTAAGTTTTATTTAATTTCTGAAAGGCTGTATGGATGTTAGTCTCATTCAATGGAATTGGTTGATTAGAAAATACTACATTAGCTTCCTGTGAAAAAATATCCAAATTAATTTTCTGACTCAAAAAACCTGCCATTCCCTAGATTCCCCACTTGAACATTCCTGTTCACCAAACTTGTCACATAATCTCCAAAAAATTGGGAATCTCGCAAGAGAACAAAGAGTGACTTTTGATCACTATACTGTATATATATATCTAATAATAACACATAGACTCTCGTTTTATGTTCATGCCTTTCGGAGCAGCTGTATCAAGCATGATGATCCAATATGCTTCCCAATCCCTGAGATGGCGCACTATGTCGCCACCTGTGATGGATTTATTAACCCTTTCAATGGCTTTAACAGTAAGTGAACTATAATCATAGTTATGATGTTGAATAAAATGTTTTGTTAAACCCGATTTATTTCTGTTAGATGTGGGGGAAATCTCATTTACATGTTCAAGGAACCTAGTTTTAAATTTTCTGGTTGTACTACCGATATAGTGCATGTGGCAAATAGAACAAGTAGCTAGGTACACAACATAATTAGAATTAAAGTTAAAAATTGTTTAATAAAAATCTTTTTGGTACCTGTTGTGTCTGTGAATTCTTTACTTGGGGCTGCAAATGTGCATGTGCGACATGATCACAAACCACATTTAAAGAAGCCCTTACAATTTAGCCCAGTTGAACTGATACATTTGGATTTGTAACAATTAGATGTAAGAAGTCTACCTAAATTTATGGCCTGACGTGGGACAATTTTGCAACCACCCAGGAGGACAGAATCTAAAATATCGTCCTCTTTAGTATAGGTAAGTATTTTAATACAATATTTTTGATGATATAAAATTGCTTGGTGTAATCAAGTACCAATGTGGGAGTTTCAAAATTTAATCCCGATTTATTTTTAGGTTGTAACAACTTGGATCTGTTTGTTTTATCTTCTTTGTGGCACTTGTTAAAAGACTTAAGGGATAACCTCTATTATTTAACCTAGATCCTCTTTGTCTCTGCTTCAAAGTCAGAATCTACATTACAGATACGTCTAGCATGCGTGAGTTCCCCTATTGGGATAGATTTGCTGATAGCTTTTGTGTGAAAACTATTAAAATGTAAAATAGTGTTACCCGCAGTGGATTTTCTATATGTTTTAGTAGAAATCAGCTGATTGCTATAACCCGTAAGTTGCAAATCTAAAAAACTGATATGGTGTTTATGCACAGTGAATGTGAAAGACAGGTTAAATGGATTGTTATTTAAATAAGAAATGAAGGAGGGTACAGCAGATACATCGTCCCTCCATATAATTAGTAGGTCATCGATGTATCTGCCGTACCAGTCCAGTTGACAAGAAAATGGGTTGTCCTCTGAGAAGATCTAGATTTCTTCCCACCAGGACATTGTCAAGTTTGGGATGGGGAGTATTTAGCTCCCAATGATACTCCTCTAAGTTGTAAATAGAATTGCTCATCAAACATGAAGTAGTTATGGGACATCAAAAAATTAACTCATCTAATATATAATTTTGTATTGTTATACTTCAAAAGATGGTGCTGAAGAGCTTGAATAGCCACCGCAAGGGGGATACTCGTATAGAGGGACTCAACGTTGCTGGGGACCCAACTATAATCATCTGCCCATGTCATGTTTTCAAAAGCTATAAGGACATCCCTGGTGTCTTGTAGGTACCCCGGTACCATTTTGTAGGAGTTGGTCGTAAGAGTGAATTAACCCACTCCCACAACCATTCAGATAAAGAATTTATACCCGAGACAATTGGTCTCATGGGTGGTTCTACGGAATTTTTATGGCTTTTTGGTCATCATATATATTGGAGTTACTGGGTTGTCGCTTTTGATTAAATCTGCCTGTCTACGACTTAATGTGCCTAAAATGAATTCTTTCTCCACCAACTTGTGTAGTTCTAAATTGTATTTGATGGTGGGGTCTGCAAGTAATTTACTGTCAGTAGAGTTGTCTGACAACAATTTTTGAATTGCATCATAGTATTTGATTTTGTCAAGGACCACCACTGTAACCCGCTTGTGAGCCATTCTAATTTCAACAGATTCAAGAGACTTCAAATGCTGAAATGCTGCTCTTTGTTTATGATTTAAATTCAACATAGAGCCTTTGGTGATGGTGCCTTGCAAAGACCTTAAGTCTCTTTCGACCAATTGCTGAAATGTATCCATTGCAGCTGTCCTGGAGTGCACAGGATAAAAATCCTGATTGGTAACAGTAAAACTTGTAGATTGAATTCTTGACTTTGTTTACTTTCTGAGTCCAAATCCTGTAAAAATGAGAGTCATAATTGTTCGGAAAATTTTAATCCCTGAAATGGATTAGAAATATGATTGAATTCCTCCAATTGATCGTCATTTGTTGTTTTTTGCCAAAAATGTCTTTTTAATGTGAATGAGCGCATACATTTATTAATGTTTCTAATGGTGGAAAACAAATTAAAATTTTCGTGAGCGCAAAATGACTTGTTCTTGTTCCTTAGTTAATGTAATATTTATTTAAGACATCAATGGTGTTACTGTCTATGATTTGTATTCCATTCGTCTTGTTTGTATACAGTTCCTTTGCGTTGCTTGCGCCCCCCCTCTGTGTGACTGTTTTTTGAGCGATTTTTATTTTTATTTTTGCTTAGATTTTTGCAATAAGAGAAACTTGCCCCTGTGTCACTCAAAGATGAAAGCTCATGTGAGATATCTTTGGATGTATCAGTGTAGGATTCCGAAGAGAGTCAGAGTCTGTTGATCCGAAGCTGACTTTTTTGTTTCTATTTTTTTTTTTAATGATTTTTATTGAATCCACCATGCCATATATAAAACATGAAGATCATCATTCGAATTACAAATCGTTACAGGACATATCAGCAGGTACCAAATATTATAGATTATTAACAATCTATGGCAGGGATCCATTCTTCATTTTTTTTTTTTAACATAACACATCTGGTTGTTTAAACTGAACAGTCTCACCTTCTATCTATCACAACAGATGGTTACAAAGTTAAAAAATATCAAGACAGTTTAAAACAATCAGTTTTACAACTTAAAACTAAAACCTAAAACCTATGAACCGGTGGCTGTCGCACAGGCCCATTTCCTTCCTTTTTACGTGGGGCTTCCCCCCGTTGTGTGTGGTCGGATGAACCCCCTTTTGTGGTGCCCCCTTATCCAACCCGTTGTGATTTTTAGCCAGGTAGTATTCGAAACATGTGTTCAGCAGTCCTCCCATTTATCGTGTGCGAATAACAACCCACTCCGTATGTTCGGTATTCTAGCCATTTTGGGTGACCTCTTAAGACTCAAAGGACCAGGGTCATAATAGGTTGGACCTATCAAGGACCATCTCTAACCCATCCAAATGGGGTCGTCTGGGGAAGAGGCCGGCGGTCCCTGGGCTTCCAATTGTCCAGCAGTATCCGAGACACCTATAGGTGCATCACCCGTAAACTGTTGTTGTAAGAACCACGTGGTGGTGCCAAAGCACCGGTGCAAGGCTTGTTTTGTTAGTGGTGATAAGGTGTTGATGACTGGGCCCCATACCTGAAAACATTTTTTTGTTCTTTTTTCTTTTTGTTGTGCGGCCTCCACCCAGTCCATCCTCAGCAGGAAGTAGTACTTCTCTAGAAATAAGTCCATAGCTGAGGACACAAAGGATGGCAATCCGAGTTGTTTGCTGTAAGTTATAATATTCTGCCAGTACGTTTGGATTATTGGACACTCCTAAATACAGTGATAAAGGTCTGCCTTGGGCGAAGTACATCTGAAGCAGTTGTCCGAGCTCTAAATGCCCATCTTAAAACCTCTTATCGGGGTAAGGTATGCGTTGTGTATTACTTTAAGCTGCATTTCCATATATCTGGGGAGATACTTGTGGGCCGTAGCTATGGTGTTCAAGATAAGTGTCGGTTGCAGTGAAGAATCCTGTCCCGCTCATTTTGTTAATTGGGAGCAGGCCTGGGTGCAATCCCCGATACTTGTGGGCCATAGCTATGGTGTTCAAGATAAGTGTCGGTTGCAGTGAAGAATCCTGTCTCGCACATTTTGTTAATTGGGTGCAGGCCTGGGTGCAATCCCTGATGCCTTGTAGATATTTGTATATAGTGGATAACAATGCCCGTCTGGTCGTGGGTCTCAGCATTATGTTGCCAAATGTGGGGTCCCAGTCCCTATCTGTCATTGATCCCAGTAGCTCCCTGCAGTAACTAGCGTCCTGCAAATAGTGGAAAAATGGAACAGTTATGTCTGGAAATATGTTTTGGAGTTCTGTCGCAATAAGGTGTGCGAGTTACAGGATTTATCCACTGTTCCACCCTGCAGAGTCCCTGTCTGTGCAGTTGTTTGAAGAACCCGTGAGGTCTACTGTCTTGAAAGTCTGGGTTCTGTAGTAGGGAACGATGTATGGAACATGTAGGCGATAGGCCCCCCGAGTTGCCTTATTTTGTTCCAAGCCCGCCATGTCGGCATAAGCATGATGTTGTTGCGGACATCGTGTGGGATATTGGCAAATGGCATGTGGAGAAAGTTCATAAGCGTGACCCTGATAGGAACAAAGCATCCAGTGAACTGTACGTGAATACCTCGTCTCCCCTTGCCCAATCACGAGAAGTAGCGCGCCAAGTTATAGAAGCGGACTTTGGGCAACCCCAGGCCACCATTCAATTTTGGCAACTGTAATATGTGAAGAGGGATACGTGTGCGGCCGCCTCCCCAGATGAAGCCGCGGTACAACCTGGAGATAATTTTCTCTTCCTTCGGTCGTAGGTACAGCGGCAACATCTGGAAGAGGTATAGCAGACGTGGAAACTCTGTCATCTTGAGGAGATTCACTCTCCCCATGAAGGTTAAAGGGATATGCTCCCATCTTTTTAAAGTCGTTTGCAGGCCCGAGATGTAGTTATGCAGGTTTAACTCGTGCAGCCGGTCCAAATTTCTGGTCAACTGTATGCCTAAATATTTCAGGGAGGAAACACACCACTTAATCGGGTGTGTTGAAGCCCAAAACGGCCTTGTGGGGCCCCTCAGGAGCATTCCCTCGCTTTTTTCTACATTGATATCATATCCCGACAACCTTCCTTTGTCTCGTATTTCCGCTAGAACATTATCTAATGTCTGCCTGGGGTTAGAGACAATCAAAAGCAAGTCATCCGCACATGCAGTTAATTTCAATTCCTTGCCCTTAAACTTAATTCCTTGGAACTGCGGGGATTGGGAAATGTAATATAAAAGGGGATCTAGAGAGAAATTTAATAATATGGGTGAGAAGGGGGCATCCCTGTTTTACTCCCCTGAAAAGGTCAATAATCGGGGACAGGTGGCCGTTTATTAATAAGGATGTGGTGCAATTAATGTGCAATAAATCTAAAAATTTAATAAAGATCGATCCAAACCCACGTTTTACCAGGGTGGCGGTGAGGGACGGTCATGCCACTTTGTCGAAAGCTTTCTCCGTGTCCAAGTTAAGTAACATGGAAACCGGATGCACTGGGTCTTGGGCCGCTTGAATTGCCGCCGCCACCCTAACATTCCTGGTGGAGTACCGATCTCTGACGAATCCCGACTGGTGTGGGTGGATGATCTGAGGGAGAAAACGCAGGATTCGGTTAGCCATTATTTTTGCAAGGAGTTTATAATCATAATTTAAAAGGGAAATTGAACGATAGGACGTGAGCTGGGTGGGGTCCTTGTTTGGTTTTAAAAGGAGAGTCGTCCAGGAATCCAGAAATGAATCTACTTCTTTGTTGCCCAAATATATAGCATTGTATAATTTAGTGAGGTAAGGGGTTGGCTCTACTTTGAGGGCCTTGTAATATTCGGCCGAAAAAGCGTCTGGGCCAGGGGCTTTTCCATTCGCAGACAAGGCTATCGCAGTGCGGACCTCCTCGAATGCCTGTTCTAGCCAATTCCGTTGTTCATTCGTGATTCCAGGAAGACTAACACTATCAAGGAGTTCAGACACCTTTCTTTCCTCATATGGGGTAGCACTATAAAGTGACTCATAATAGTCGGTGAAAGCTTTTTAAATTTGCCTCGGGGTCTTGGAGTGGTTCCTTTTACTGGGCATTGATGGCTGAGATTGGGGGCGTGCCTTCCATGGCTTGGCGGGTTCGCTGAATCTCCTTTTCGCCCCCCCACCTAAAAAAAATTTTATTCGGGGGGCCCTATATATCGACCCTGCCCTTGTGGGAAAGGGGCTCCGAAAACCCCCGAGCCTCCCTTTAGTTTAAAACCTTTTTTCATTGGGGGTGGGCTACGTCCCCTCTTGTCCTGCTGCAAAACCGGGTATTCCCAAATTTTGGGTTGGGGGGGTTTTGCGTTTCTCCCCCATAGCTGGGGATTTTGCCTCGCAAAAGTTTTTGCTTGTCACCCAAAGCAAAGGAAATCTTCCTCGGCTAGCGTTACCCTTTAATAAACTGCACCATTGCACCTTTCGGGAAATTTCCCCAAAGCCCTCAGTTTCATAAAGGGTAGCTGGGAAATCGCCCACTCTTGAGCGAGGGGGAAAGGGGGGTTTCCCAAAAGTCATTGTCATGAGCATGATCCGAAACAACGATTGGGGGATACGGAATCTAAAGTTGGTACATGGAAGGGGAGACCAGTATTAAAATCTATCCTAAATACATATTGGGTACTGCCGAATAAAAGGTGTATGACCTGTCTGAGGGGTTGTTTGCCCTCCAGTGGTCGTAGATGTTCAGATTCTCTGTCAGGGCTCTAATCAAGGGTTGTAGGGAAATATCTCCTGATGTGGGGTGTGACTTGTCCAGGGTGGGGTTCGGGGATACATTAAAATCCCCTAATATCAGCATATTCGAGTGTTCCCGTTACAAGAGAAAGTCTTGCAAACCGGCGAAAAAGGGTCCATTAGGGGCATTCGGGGCGTATAAATTAACTATGGTATAGATTTTATTTACAATTTTGACTCTCAAAAAAATAAACCTGCCCTCATCATCCGTGTGCTGCTAGACTATCTCCTGGACGAGTCCTGCACGAAAGTATATCGCTACACCTCTGGTTTTGGATTTGTAATTGGCTACTATCGGGGGATCGAGCCAATGGGCCGTAAGGGGGACGAAACTACCCGACCGCCAATGTGTCTCTTGGAGACAGAATATATCTGCCCGAAAGCGCTTCATGCATAGGAGAATTTTCTGTAATTTTTCAGGGGTGTTTAAGCCTGCGACATTCCATGAGATTATTTTTAAAGACGGAGGGGGAGGGGGGTGAGGGCTCACTTGACTTTCCTTTCCTTAGCTACTCATCCTGTGTCTCTGAACGGGGGAGTTAAATTTGCTGCAATTAGTTGGGGATGATGACCGAAAGCGTCCCACGGCACCCGGCATTGGTTTTTAGGGGGAACTCTTGGGCTGTAACCCTGGGGAGGGTGACGTGCGACCAAAAATCTTTAACCGTATTGAAAGAAAACACAACTGATGAAAAATGCAAAAAAAAACCCTAAGTCACTAGTCAACTGGCTTGATAAACCCCGGGGGGACCCAAAAACCGGATCGGAACATTTGTCAGCGCATTTGTCAATGCAGGAGTCTCTAAGACACTAAAGATACTAAAGATACCAAAGATACCGCCACCTAGCCTCAGCAGCGTTACTTAAATTCTACATCCAGTCAGTCGCTCCAGCCTAGCCCCGTTGCTGCGGGAGAAAGTGACGTGTCGCATCCTCGGGAGAGTCATAGAAAACTACTTGACCATTTTCTTGAACTTTAAAACCTGGTGGTATAGCATTGGGAAACGTATTTCTGGTCAGCACCGGGGTGAAAAGGCCCCTTCTTCTCATGGAAACCTGTTGAGAAAAGTCCTGGAAGTATTTTTCTCCCCGCACTTTGACCTCTCTCTTTTGTCTATATGATTTTAGGAATTTTTCTTTGACTGTCCAATTATGAAATCGGCTATGGGGGGTAGTCTTCCCCCTTTCACCCCTGATCCCACTCGGTGGGGTCTCTCTATTAGGGAAATGGGTCTTTGGGGAGGTCAGGTTCCAGTGCCGCTGCCCGGGCTTTACTAATAGGTTGGCCAGACATCGGGGGTTCGACTCTGGCACCCCATAAAGCTAGATTATTGCGGCCCCATTTTCCAGATCTTAATTTTTTTTGGACTTCTCACGAGGGGAGTCATGGGTAACGTCATTCACTTGGCAATTTTTTCCTCCATCTCTATTTTCTGGACTCCAGGTCGGCTATCTTCTGGGAGTTAGTTGAGATTTGAGAGAGAGCGGCTTTGATTGAGGCCTGCATGATGTCAAACCTTCTGTCCAAGATCGGGAGCAGGGGATGAGAGACCTCTTGTGCCAGCGTTGCTGCCGAGGTGGTAGGAGATTCTGAGCTGGCACTATCCTCTGACGGCTGAGTCTGAGGTGTTACAGGTGTTGTAACCATGTGCGAGGCGTTGCGGGACGACATTGTTTGTTGAAGTGGAGAGCGTCGCGCGGTTGCTGGGGAGTTTACAGCGGACGTCTTCTGTGCTCTAGGAGTGCATTTAGCGCACTTGTGTACCACCTTGGAAGAGCGGGTGTTTCTACTCGGGGTCTGCCTGTGAACAAATTTGTCCATAATCTTGAAGTTCCCTCGTTGGCACGCCTGAGAGCACGGGGGACTTCCGTGGTCAAGTAGTTACTTTGGGTGTATGTAATATTGTTTACTGCGGTTCAAAGCCAGGCTGAGCGGTATAGGCTGGGCGGCAATGGGGGCAAGGAGGCCTACTAGGAAGGCTACATAGCAGGTGGGATCCGAGTCACCGTTGGCTCACATCTAACGATGTTACTGACGTCTACATTGCTTGCCCATCTAAATCAGTGCCTCCTACGGTAAGAGCTTATTTGATCTATTTTCCTAAAGCCGGAGATAGCACAAGACCAGGAACATTGGGAGCAGAAAATTTTGTCATGAAACAGTAAAACAGCATAAACAATTATCTCCTCTTCAAGCAATGTGATCACACCAGTGTCCCCGGATAAATGACAGTTTGTGATACTCTGCTGCCCTCTTGTGGACCAGAATGGGAAGAACAGATTATGCCGTGTGTCTGAGTGGGATCCCAAGCTACTCTCTTTGCTGTATCAGCCGCAGACGAACGAGAGTCTAATTTTAAATATGTTGATGCTGCAGAAGTATGGCAACAATCAGAACTCCGAGCCTAGGATGCGCTGGCGTGACCCCTTTTCTCGTTTGTGTTTTACGTTTTAATTACAGATTGTACTTTCTGAGCACATCAGGGGTACTCCTATGGGGCTCAGACTTACACGTAATAAATTCCAACGAGATGTTACAGTTAGTCGCCACTAGGTGTCACTATCAGCCTACAAATGGCTCAAGAGCTACGGGTAGAAGAGCCCACTATGGAGACACTGATAATTAGGTAATCCTTAGCCAGACCGCACAGGTACTGCGGTGGAAAACAGTACTGTATCTCTGTGATAGGAGTCCCACAGCTGGTTGATTGGTTTCAACGTCCACTTGATTGCTGCTCATCTCCTCAAACAGGCTAATTGGGATTTCCGTGTGGAGGTGCTTTGACTAGGCGTTAATAGAGTAGGCCGTGTTATTCAAGGACCCAGAAACCATGGGCTGCAGGCTGCTCTGAAATGTTGCTACAGTAAATAGAGTAGGAGAATCCAGCAGTGCTCCTATGCCGTTGTGTGGGCTATAATTCTCTTATGTCACAGATGGGGCAAAGCTGCTCACAGGGCATGTGGAAAGTGGGTCTGGTGTATCAGCGCGGGTTGTACGCTTACAGGTAGCCGTTATATTTCCTGGGAAGCATGCAAGGCAAGATGGCCGACTTTCCCCCCAGTCACTCAAATATGGCTGCAGCCGTTGGGGAGAATGGTGGAAAATGGTGGATTTTCCCGCCAAAGGTGAGTATCAAGTGAGGGGCAGTGTAAAGACGGGATTTTGTAGTGTCCGACAGAGTCCGTGATATCCCCCCCTCAGAACGATCTCACCTCGAGTGTGGTACACTGGCGTAGTGCTGACAGGGTGATCCGATGAGGCCGGCCTTCTCCGCTGCAGCTGGGTGGGTGCGGGGGGTCGGGTTGGGCATCTCCGTGTCTCCCTGCTGTCGCGAGCCCGGCAGCCTTGCCGCACGTCTCGTCGTCTTGTCTGCTTTGCGGTCTCCACTTCAGTTCGCAGGGCTCGGGCACCCAGAGATGTAAGGAGCGGCTGGAATGGTCCTCTCCCTGTGCGCAGGTGATAACCTCCTCCGAGCTCCCGGTAACAGGCTATGTGTCGCATCGGTGTCTTCGGGCAGCATTGCAACCTGCAGGTAGACGGTTACTACCGCGGGTTGCTTAGACCTGGTGAGGGATGGTCGTCGCCTCTCTTCAGTGCTCCGGGTCAGACGCGATCCAGCGTGCATCTGCGGCTCCCTTTCTCCCGCCGCCGGTCGTAGCTCTCCGGCCGCAGGGGGCTGGTGAGGCAGTACTCAGCCTTCGGACCACCGGGGATGTCCAGATGGAGCTCTTTCAATGCGTCCCGACTTCTTCTTTCTCTTTGGGTAGGTTTCCCGGCAAGGGGAAGAACTTGCGCCTCCGATGGAGTGAGATTCTTTCGGAAGAGCAGCGGAGCTCCACTAAAATGCAGCCACCATCATGCGTCCCGCCCCCGGAAGTCCTCGTTTCTATATATACAACTGTAATTGCCCTGTCTGCGATTTAACATTGATCTTGGTTGGTCGTGAAAGGAACTTCTGCGACCCCACTCATATACTTGATTTAAGGTATAGTCCTGGGTGTCACGCTGAAATTTTGATTTTTTAATCTCCATAATAGATTCCTCTAGCTTTGAAATATTGTTTTTCATTTTTTTGAGTTTCACCTTCATATATTGACAAGTCCTGAAATTGAACTATATCTGCCTCCAAGTCCTTGATGTCTTGAGAAATTTGTTGTAATTTTACCTCTTCATACTTAGTAATAAGTTGCATCAATTGTATGGAGCAAGAAGACAACATCTGGGTCCTCTCTGTCACAAATAATTCACTGTATATGGTAGTGGGGATCTTTTTCAGACGTAGACCTCTAGGGATCATATCTTTGTCTAAATAATTTTGTAGAGTCATTAGATCCCACAATATATGAGTCTCCTGCGTAGATTGTTTCTCTAAGTTTTTCATTTTTGTAATAAACTCAGCATGTCTTTGGCTTTTATCAGTTTGCATGTCAAAAACTTGTGCAATTTTTTCTTGCCTTAAATTGCGATCGAATAACGCCATTACGAATATAACATGTAAACAGTGTCACTTTTGATAACTGCTACTATAACAATATGTGCAAAAGAATGAATTCATCCACATTCCATGTATGTTGATGCACGGTTAAATATACAGCTTGAGAGTACTCACTGAAAACAAGATGATATAGCCAGCTCCAACACTGTGCATTGATGCCCGGAAGTCCGCTCAAGCAGCAGCAAGGATAATCCAAAAAATAGTCACGTTCCAGCACCACCTGGTGCTTAAAAACATGCACAAAAATAGTAGCACTGAAGGATGACAGCCAATACGACATGTGAGCAAAAAAATATGCTAACGCGTTTCGGGCAAATAGATTATTAAACTATGTAATTGCGACTTACCAGCTGGATGCGAGTGCGGAGCCCGCCCTACTTGCAGCGTTCCGGAAACAGCAGCACTCAGCCTGCAGGGAGTTTAAATGTGGTGCCCGGATACCACCCATTTAGCTGATTGGAGCGGCTTCTGGGCCCTTCCATTGACTGGTGCGACATGTCCTCTGTCCAGAGTGGCTGGGCCTCTGTCACTCACACAGCTTCCAGCAGAATGTCTATCAGGGTGGGGTCGCAAATCAGCTGCTGTAGACTTGCTGAATGCTGAAGGCTGAATGCTGTCTTGCCCTGACAGTAACCCCCCTTTTAGGAGGGGCTACTGGACCCTTCCCTAGTGTAGGTTTGTCTGGGTGAGACTCATGGAATTCCTTTACCAGGTGATCAGCATGGATGGATTTAGCCAGAACCCACAATTTCTCCTCAGGACCATAACCTTTCCAGTGGACCAGGTACTGCAGTGACCTTTGGACCTTACGGGAATCCAAAATTGTGGCAACTTCATATTCTAAGTCCCCTTTATACAAACTGGAGGAGGAGATCTAAAGGGCGGAGTCACAGGCTGAATGTATCTCTTAAAAAGAGAATGATGAAACACGTTGTGTATACGGAAAGAAGAGGGTAATTTCAGACGATATGCCACAGGATTAACCACCTCTAGAACCACATATGGACCTACAAATCGTGGAACGAGTTTACCAGAGGGAACTTTTAATCACAAATTTCGGGTGGATAATCATACTTTATCCTCAACAGAAAACCCTCTAGAACAAAGACGCCATCTATCCTAATTTCTCTTCTGGATTTTCTGGGTATTAACCAAGTTCTTATGAACTTGGGCCCAGACTGTGAATAGATCTTTAATGATAACATCCACCCCGCTGTGATCAGATGTAGCACTGGAAAATGACGCATGCCTTGGGTGAAAACTATAGTTGCAATAAAATGGTGAGGTACCAGATGAGCTACTCTCCTGATTGTTAATGGCAAATTCTGTCAAAGGTAAGTATTTTTCCCAATCTGCCTGCAGATCAGAGACATAACAATAGAGTTTTTGTGTTACCATTTGGTTTACCTTCTCTGTCTGCCCATTAGTCTCTGGGTGGAAGGCAGGGGAGAAGGACAGGGTGATACCCAGAGCCTTGCAAAGGGCTCTCCAAAATCGAGAAACAAACTGAACCCTGCTGTCAGAAACAATATTCTCAGGTAAACCATACAGTTTGACAATATGTTTGATAAAAAGTTTAGCAAGTCTTTTGGACAACAGTAACCCCCTTAAAGGAAGAAGATGGCTTATTTTACTGAAACGGTCCACTACCACCCAAAAAACTGATTTGCCCTCTGAGGTAGGAAGGTCAGTCATAAAATCCATGGAGATGTGGGTCCACAGATGTTCAGGTACAGTTAGAGGGCAAAGTTCACCAGGAGGACGAGTTCTGGGAACCTTTGCCCGAGCGCAGACTTCACAAGATGCCAAATAGGCCTCAAGATCACGGGACAACAAAGGCCACCAGTAGATACGAGAAATCAACCTTTTTGTGCCAGACACTCCAGGATGTCCAGATAAAGCAGAATCATGAAATTCTTTTAATAATTGTAGCCGAAACTGAGTGGGGACAAAGACCTTCGAAACAGGACAATTAGCAGGTCTTTATCTCAGTGGCTAAATCAGGGGAAATATCTGAGACAACAGTCTCCTTGGGCAATATAGGTACCGGATCCTCTTGGGATGCGTGGATGGCACAGAAGCTTCTAGATAGCGCATCAGCTTTAACATTCCTAGAACCTGGTCTGCAAGTAACAACAAAGGTGAAGCACATAAAAAATAATGCCCGACGTGCCTGACGTGGATTCAACCTTTTAGCATTCTCTAAAAAGGAGAGGTTCTTATGATCAGTAGGGACTGTGACTTGATGCTGGGCACCTTCGAGGAAGAGGCGCCATTCCTCGAAAGCCCACATAATAATTAACAAAACCAGATTGCCAACCGCATAAATACGTTCAGCCGAGGAGAATTTACGCGAAAAGAAGGCACAAGGGCGAAGGTTAGTGATAGTAGTGGACCTCTGAGACAGGACAGCCCCAGCACCATACTCAGAACCATCAACCTCAATGACAAAGGGGTTATTATGACCTGCTTGAATCAACACAGGAGCTGATACAAAACACTGCTAAAGTTTCTCAAACGCCTCTACGGCCTTAGGTTGCCAATTATTGAACTTCACCCCCTTCTTAGACATGTCAGTCAACGGCCGAACTAAGACGGAAAAATTACGAATACATTTACGATAATAATTAGCAAACCCTAGGGCCTTCAGGGACGAAGGGCGGACCCAGTTGAGAATAGCTTGAATTCTACAGGGATCCATACAAAATAAGTCAGGAGTCAGGATATACCCAAGTAAAGGTACCTCCTACACTCTGAAAACACATTTTTCAAGCTTGACAAACAAACTATTTTCCTTCAGGATTTGCGATACCTGTCATATGTGTTTAATGTATGATGACCAATCTTCCGAATAGAGTAAAATGTCATCCAGGTAAACGACCATATGAGTTCCTGGAAAACATCATTAACCAGGTTCTGGAAGACCGCAGGAGCATTACGCAACCCAAACGGCATTCAAAATGACCCTCAGGAGTGTTTAATGCGGTTTTTCACTCATCCCCTTCTCGGATACGGATGACGTTATAGGCCTCTCTGAGGTCCAGCTTGGAAAACCACTTAGATCCCTGGATTTGTTTTAACAAATCAGGAATCAAGGATAAGGGATATTGGTTTTTTACTGTTATCTTAGTCAGTTCGCGGTAATCTATGCGTGGATGGAGGCCTCCATCCTTTTTTCCCACAAAGAAAAATCCTGCTCCCATAGGGGACACAGAAGGTCGGATATGCCCCGTCTGTAGGCTTTCTGCAATATATTGCTTCATGGCTAGTCTCTCAGGACCTGACAGATTATATATCCTCCCCTTAGGAAACTTCACTCCGGGTAATAGGTTAATGGCAGAGTTGTAATATCTATGAGGGGGTAGTATCTCCGATTGTTTCTGAGAAAATACTTCAGCAAAGTCACGAATAAAAACAGGAATTTGCTCCACCTCTGTATGGCCCAGTATGATAGGAAGACTTCTGTCAAAGCACTGCTGTCCCCACTTGATTAATTCTCCTGAATTCCAGTCAAACACCGGGTTGTGATTCTGAAGCCAGGGCAGCCCCAAAACTACATCAGCGGGCAGCCCCATACTGATACTTAGAATACCCTTTTTAGTATGTATGGATCCTACCAAAATATCGAGCTCATGAGTACAATTTTGTTTTGTGCCCCTAGACAGTATAGTAGTGTCTATTGACACATCCTGCAGGGAATCAGATAGAGGTCTCCAAGGTAGACCCAGACGTTTGGCGAAGGACGCATCTACAAAATTGGAAGCTGACCTAGAATCCACAAAAGCATTCCCAGAACCAGACAGAGACAAATATGAGATCTTAACTGGGATACAGAAAGAAATACCTGTTCGCCTAGGTGACCTTCCTGCAAATCACCCAGGCGCTGGAGTTTTCCGGCCTGGTCTTCCTTTTGGTGCACTCCCAGATGACGTCCATCTTCGCCACAGTAGAAGCCCAATCCCTGAATATGATGAGAAGTCCTACGGTCACTAGCAGAAGTCGCGGAAGAAGCTCCCACTAGCATTGGCTCCTCTGAGTTTATATCGGAAACAGTGACCAGAGGTGACCATGGAGTGTACCACCGGGGGGAGGAGGGGGAAAGCCTTTTCCCGACGTCTGTCCCTAAAACGTCTTTCCAGACGAATGGCTAGTGCCATAGCCTCATATAAAGTACCAGGAGTAGGGTAAGCCACCAACATATCCTTTGAATGGTTGGCTAACCCTAATCTAAACTGGCATCTAAGAGCTGGGTCGTTACACCCAGACTGAACACACCAGCAATGAAATTTGGAGCAATACTCCTCCACAGTCTTTTTAGCCTGCCTCAAGGTAGTCAGCTGAGCCTCGGCCACTGCTTCCATATCATCAAAAAGTACACCTAAGGAGACAAAGAACCTGTCCACAGAAGACAGTTCTGGCGAATCAGGTGGTAAAGAGAATACCCACTCCTGGGGAGAACCCTGGAGTAGGGACATAACAATTCCCACTCTCTGCTCCACATTGCCCAAAGTACGTGGGTGAAGCCTAAAATACAGACCACATCCTTCCCTGAATGTCAAAAAGGCCTTCCTGTTTCCTGAAAACCTGTCAGGCAACTGAATAGGGGGTTCCCCAGGAGGGGAGACTTGGGGAAGTCTCCTGTTGTACCCTCAGCGCCAGATCCTGGACTGGGTAAGCCCCTACATCTGCTCTACCAGAGCTGTCAAGACCGCGCGCCGGACCAGGGCCCCGCCCCCTGAGGAGACGCGCGGCATGACCCGGCACGCTGGGCGCGGCCAGAGCACGCCGCTGTGAAGGGGGAGATCGGGGGAGGAGTCCGGGCGCAGGGAGGGGCGGTATTTAAGGTCCACCCTTCGGCCCGGAAGAGCAGTCGGCGCAGAACGTGGGAGGCAGTGAGAAGCCCGTGCTGCGCGCTGCTCGAGCCCGTTGGTCAGGGAGGTGGAGAACTGTGGAGAGGAGAGGGGCGGAGAGTGAGGGAGGCAGCAAGTGGTGGCAGTATGGCAGAAGGTGATAGGCAGCTGGAGGAGCTGCGGCGGTTAGCGGCTTCTAGGGGCGCAGCATGGCTGCAGGAGGCTGTCCAGGCGGTGGTCAGCGGCTCAGGTGCGGATACAGGACCACTGTCTGGGAGACTGAGCCCGGAGTGCACACCGAGGGCCCGCCGTCGCCGGGGGATCCCTTTTGGGGGGCTTGCACTATTGCTGGAGGGAGGTCTTCTCGGCCCGGGAGGCATCCGAGTGGGCCGGCGGGCTCTGCGGGGGACAGGGGGCCCGGTCACCAGCCTGATGTGGGTCCCGTTGTTGCCCCTTCATCGACGATCCGGTCCGTGGTGGCCCCTCCTGGCGATGCTCCGGTCGGGGGGGGGGGGTCACCCGGCGTCGAAGGACGGTCAGGAGACACAACGAGGATGACGAGGGAGACGGTGGGCCAGTGGGGCCTGGCGGGCGGTGTGCTGTCGGCCTGGACAGTGTGTCCGAAGGAGCATCCAGGACACCAGCGGATGTGTGGAGTTCATCGCCTCGAGACCCTCGGCCTGCGGAGGTCGTCCTCCCCCTGACGGGGTTAGAAGGCCTTGACCCGGGCCGTCGGGCAGCAGCGGAGGATCGGATGTTTTGGATGGACGTCTCTCATGAAACCGGGGAGCAGCTGGTGGGTCCACAGCCCCCACGCAGCCTGGTGAGTATATGTCCTTGTCATGTTCGTTCCCCCTATGTTGCAGTCCCTGGGTGGTAGTGTAGGGAGCGCAGGGTTCACTCAGGGCCAAGAGGGCCGGGTAAGTGGCGGGGCGTTGGGGGAGCCTGGGGAGGCCGGTGGGTTAGCAGACGCGGTTCGAGCGTTACTGGCTCGGTTGGAGGGGGGGGCAGTGTAGAGGAGGCCGTCCCCGATTGTCGCGTGGGTATCTCCACAGCCGTTGGAGGTTAGACCTCCGGCGGGAGCGGATGTTCCTTCAGGGGTGGTGCTTGAGCAGGGGGTGCCTAGTGGTGGGGTTACGGTGTCAGTGCAAACTGAGAAGGAACAGCAGGATAGTGTGCGCTTGGATGATAAGGCGAAAGGGGAGGTTTCTGTCTGCTTCGAGGGGCCTTTGGGGCCACACTTGAAGCAGGAGGTGCTTGAAAAAATATGGAAAGATGAATACGTGGAAATCTTTTCTCTTCTCCCTCTGGAGAAATTTAATTTGGACAGGGGAAAGAAAGAGGAGAGTAAGAAGGAGGAAGAGGAAAAGCGTCGGTGGCGACTGATCCCTCAGACGTTTACCAATTGGCTGCAAGCGTTTGCCATATTGGCAAGCGTTATTGGGGAGAAGGACCCGGAAAATTGTTCGGCATTATTTTGCTATATGGATGCGATTGGGGAGGCGCATCGGGTTTATGGGTGGTTGCGCTACGATGAGCAATTTCGCCAACGGAAGGCGGTTTGCCCTTCCATTCGCTGGGATCATAAAGATATAGGACTTTGGTTGAAGGTTATGGCCCCGACGAAGTTTGGGTCGCCCTTTCAGGTGGAGGGGAGGGGGGGTGCGGCCGGCCAGGGAGGTAATGCCGATGGGGTCTGGAGGAGGGTCCCAAACTGGAGGGCAGAAAGGGGCTTGCTGGCAGTTCAATAGCGGCCAGTGCAAATGGATCAGGATGTATGTTCAAACACATCTGCTCATTTTGTGGGGCGACCTCGCACCCTGTCTCCCGCTGTTTTAAAAAAGGGCAGGGTTTAGTGGTAGCCAAGGGTGTGACGCCAGTGAAGCTTCAAGAGATGGAGCCGTTTCTGGCCAGATTTAGTTATCGGGCGGCGGCGAATTTGTTGTTGAAGGGTTTTGCTGAAGGGTTCAAAATCCCCCCCCAGCGCATCGGGTGTCGTTTTCAGTAAAAAATTTGAGGTCGGCCCATGAGCTCCCGACTGTAGTTGCAGAGAAGTTGGGGAAAGAACTTGCTTTGGGGAGAATGGCGGGTCCTTTTTCGGAGCCACCTTTTCCAAATTTAGTGGTTTCACCTTTGGCAGTGGTCCCGAAGAAGGAGCCGAATAAATTCCGGCTTATCCACCATTTATCGTTTCCTAAGGGGAGCTCGGTCAATGATGGCATAGCACCGGAGTTGTGTTCGGTGGTATACACATCGTTTGATGAGGCTGTGGCTTTCGTGCAGCGCTTTGGGGTGGGTTCGCTGATGGCGAAAGCCGACATAGAGTCGGCTTTTCGTTTGCTGCCAGTGCATGCGGAGAGCGTGCGTTTGTTGGGGTGTTACTGGGAGGGACAGTTTTTTTTTGATCGGTGCCTCCCAATGGGTTGTTCCCTGTCGTGCGCGTATTTTGAGGCGTTTAGTTCCTTTTTAGAATGGGTGGTTCGGGATGTTTCAGGGTTGAATTCCATCATTCATTACTTGGATGATTTTTTGTGCGTTGGGCCCGCCGGTTCCCCTATTTGCGGGTCGCTGCTACAGTCATTGACTTTGGTGGCGGAGCGGTTTGGGGTTCCTTTGGTGGTGAAAAAGACAGAGGGCCCTATTTCCTGTTTGAGTTTTTTGGGAATCTGCATAGACTCCGTGGCGATGGAGTGTAGGTTGCTGGAGGATAAGCTTAGGTCATTGAAAGGGGAGGTGCAGAGGGTTGGGCAGTTGAGGAAGATACTGCTCAGTGAATTGCAGTCTTTGCTTGGAAAACTGAACTTTGCCTGTCGAGTGTTTTGTCGGCGTTTGGCGAGTGCCACGGCGGGGATTGAGAAGCCGCATCACTTTGTACGGTTGAATCGGGAACACAGGGAAGATTTGGCGGTGTGGAGGTCATTTTTGGAGAGGTATAATGGCCGTTCCCTCATTCTAGGGAAGGAGGTCTCCAATCGAGAGGTGGATATCTTTACAGATGCGTCAGGCAGCACAGGCTTTGGGGCCATTTGAGGGGACAGTTGGGTGCGCCCCGTGGCCGGCAGCGTAGGCGGACTCTTCTTTAGTACGGAATTTGGCATTCCTTGAACTTTTTCCCATCGTATTGGCGGTTGAGTTGTGGGGGGGGATCGGGTCAGGGACCGAAAGATTCGGTTCCATTGTGATAACTTGGGGGTGCTGCAGGCTATCAACAACTTGTCGGCATCTTCGCCTCCAGTGTTTCGGCTGCTCAGGTTGTTGGTTTTGCGTTGTTTGGAATTGAATTCCTGGGTGGTGGCGGAGCACATTTTGGGGGTGCTTAACGTGGTGGCTGATTCTCTTTCTCGATTACAGTGGGATCGGTTCAGGAAGCTGGCGCCGACGGCGGCGGAAATGGGAGAGGAGTGCCCCAGACACCTTCGGAGCGTGGCCTACGGGCCGCCGACCATTTGATTCGGGCTTCCCTGTCAGGTGGGACCTTGTTGGCCTACGAGAGGGCCTAGGAGATTTGGTTGGAATGGCTTGTAGGTTTTGGTCCGGTTACATCGGAGGAGGATGAGGTTGGGGCTTTGTTGTGCCTGTTGGTACACATGGAGAGGCTGGGGTGGTCAGCTGCTAAGGTAAGCAGGGTTATGGCGGGTTTGGCATATGGGTTTAATTGGCGGAGTAGTAGGGATTTGTCCAAGGACTTTGTCATCGCTCGTGCTTTGCGTTGTTAAAGGCGGGGGAGTGAGGCCAGGTATTTGCACCGCCCCGTTGTTTTCGCATTGTTGGAAAGGCTGGGGAGGGTAGTGCATTCGGTGGCAGTTTCACAGTACGAGGTTGCCTTATTTTGCCCGGCCTCGCTTGCATTTTTTGGTGCTTTGAGGGTTGGAGAGCTAGTTTCCCCTAGTTGTACAAAAGGGGGTGGAGTGCAAGCCGCGGACGTGTGGGAACACGATGGTTCGGTGGTGTTTTTGATCCGACGGTCGAAAATGGATCAGGAAGGGAAGGGCCACCGGGTTCAGCTAAGGGGGGTTCCTGGGGCGCTGATGTGCCCGCTGAAATGTTTGCGTGCATTTCGGGAATTGAGTAGAGCGGTTAGTGGGCTTTCATTGGTTCACCAGGATGGATTGTTTCTGTCGCATTTCCAGTTTGCAACGGTGTTTAGGCGTTGCTTGGTGTCGTTGGGTTTGGAGCCAGGTGAGTTTGCCCCGCACTCTTTTCACATAGGGGCGGCAACGGAGGTGGCTGGGTGGGGGTTTCTCCCTGAGTTGGTTCGCAGGATTGGAGGGTGGGAATCGGAAAATGGTTTCAGTTGTAAAGTTCGCCCCCAGTTGATTGTCGGTGGGGTGGTTAGAAGGGTGGGCTGTTTTCTGTTTTGCCCTTTTTGGGGTTTTTTGGGGGAAAAAAAAAGGGGGGG